>JAMPIV010016169.1:0-107500 GCA_024509875.1 Oreohelix idahoensis
CATTTTGACATCATGGCATGGAAAGAAGTCAACAATGGATTTGATAAACAGTACTGGGAACAGACAGTTGTGAAGAGACATGATAGCCTTTGCTTTCAGGCATGTAACTGAAGATTACACAGATATGTCTTAGACAAAGAAATGACTTTGGATCACAAGATCATACTTGACAAAAGGAGGACAACAGTAGTGAAAAGAAAGAACTAAACTAAATGCATACAAAATTACTGTTAAAAAACAATACAAGTCACTGATGGAGATCGCTGGTAAATCCCAGAAGGAATCTATAAGTGTATAATGTAAACCCGAACCCATTGAGAAATACCAAAGTATGCTCTTGTAATAAGCATAAGAAGTCTCAAAGTACGTGACTCACCTAACAAACAGTTGCTTGGTAAAAGGCCAAGTGAGGATCTATCATCACTTGATCTAAAATAGGAAAAGTTCAAATTATATTCGAAAAATCTTCAGTTGAAAACTGGCAAAAATTCAAAATTTAAAATAAAATGATAGCATAGTTTCCTCAGTCTAGAAAACTGGCAACAATACTTCATTATTTGAATGCAATACCACTATCAAAATTATTATTACTAAACAGTTTCTCATTAACTTAAACTATTATTCTAAACTTATTTTAATTTTATTAATGCATATCAATTGTCATTCTTTACTCAAGCCTTCTATTTTACCTTGAGTAATATTACTTTAATAAACCTCTTGTTTATCCCTCAGGGCCTCATTTTTTTTTTGTAGATACACATACAGAATGTTTCAATATTACATATACACACTTTAAAAAATATTTAATGAACAATACACAATTGTTATTCTCTTTATTACATATTAAAGCCAAGAGATCAGCAATTTTTTCACAATGAAGTAATTTTGTTTTATCTTCAGTTGCATGAAAAGTGACAGAATAATCATTTCAGTTTTGAAGACAGAAAGTAAATTCTAAAAGAATTGTAGATCAGTTGGTGAGAGATGTCACTCATGTATTCTTGCTGATGGTGGGCATTTTGAATATTTAAACTAAATTTATATAATTGTGAAAAATTTGATTTATCTTAGCTTAATGTGATAATGAAAAAAATAATTGTGTATACATAATTTTGAAACACCTCACATGTGTGTGTGTGTGTGTATAAATAAACTAAGCAAACAGATGTTAGTTGAGCTGTACCCATCATCCTCCTCCTCGCCAGGGGCCACAGATCTGTTATTTAAGAATGATCCGCCACAATTCAAGCCAGCTTCTGATCGTGAAGGAGCATGGCTGGAATAAAAAGAAACAACTCAGAACAATTCACTTTTATGAACAAGAACAAATGCTTATCTCAAAAAATACACACGTTCAACAAACACTAGAATACTGTTACATAAGCCAGAAATAAAAAAAAGTTTAGAAGTAAAAAAACGCAGTCGATGCAAAAGAGTAATAAATTATCTATGGAAGTCAAACACTGGGATTCTACATACATAACCAATACAGACATGATTTCTACTCGATGGTTAACTACACAGATGTTTGGCATGATTTACAAATTTAATTTAAAATAACTGAGACACAAAATGTATGTAGAACAAAATAAGATACAAGATCACGAGATGTGAAAACAACAACGATGCATAACAATGAAATAAATCTGAAAGAAGACAAAAATAAAATGTGTAAAGGGAACTAAAAGTTAAATGGCAATAGGTAAGACTTCTGCAGCAATGAATCTTAAAAGCGGTTCGTCTCAGCAAAATTAAGAACTTTTTCTCAAATCTTATTTCAAGTAAATTACAAACAGAAAAACAAAAAAACTTTGGTTTACAAAATAATGCTGAGATTTTTATATTTTATGAAACTTCAGATTTTCTGTATCAAATGGTAAAAGTTAAGTACATAATAAATGATCTCATGTACTCTAATATGTAGAAATAGTCATCAGAAGGATCAATTGGCCCTGAATGTTTAACCCAATTATTCGTTGTTAGATCAATGTATGACCTGCTGCCAAGGCTGAGGAAAGTCCATCACAACACCCCAAACTGAGTAAACCTGGTAGCAGTTTTACCATCTCTTCTTGACTGTGCAAATGACTGGGAGATGGCAGTAGACCTACCTGGACGAGGGGCATATCCAGAGAGTATCAGAAAATCACGGAGACGGCCGTATATAGTGCTTCATTCTTCAGCAACGCTTCAGGTCATACTGATTGAACTGACCGTGCCATTTGAATCCAGATTAGACGAGCAATATTCGTTCAAAGCGGCCAACTATAGTGATCTGGCCGCGGGTCGGAGGCACGATAGGTTAACCGCATGGGTCGTGGCTGTTGAGGTGGGCGCAAGAGGGGGTGTGGCTGCATCAGTGTATGATTTATTGAAACTGTTTGGGGCTGAGGGGACAGTCGAGAACAAGGGCACTGATGAGGCTTAGTGAAACTGCCTAAAAGGCATCAGGCTGGCTGTGGAACAACAGCAATGGGCAATGGAAATCGTGACAATAAACGCTGCGGTACAGAAAACACCAGGAATTTTTCTAAGTCCACATACGGTGAGTTTTTTTGGTGTACTAGTGAAAGGGCTGTAACTGAGGGCAACAGGCGGAGTATATTATAAGAGGTGTTAGGCACAGAATTTAGTGGCTAGCGCGCAATGGCTAGCATAATCGGCTTCGCGCAGGTGTCTCCAGCAGTGTGTGTCCTTAGTTGTGATGTGCGACGAACGAACAGAATAATTTGTCCTTCTCTTTGTCACAATTGCCTCCACGGCTGGCGGAGTTGTGGATTTTAAAGTAGCTACCATAAGTGAAATGGGTTCTTTATTACACAAGACAACAGGAGGTCATAGAGCGTTTGGGAGTCATAAACCAAGTGGGCCCGCCCTCACCCCCCCCCCCTTAGAGTTGTAACAAAGGAGTATATCGGCCGAAACACTTGTCGGACGGGGACTTCTTCTGATGATCAGATTGCCCTCCTGAATTAGTGTACAGGAATCGCTCTGTAAAGAGTTTCCTATCTTGAAGGTCTCTGAAAGATGTGGGAAAAAACAGATGTTTTTTGTGGCAGTGAGCATCATATCAATATATCATAGACAAAGTTAATTAACTGATTTTATTGTTCAGTGTACAAATGTGTTTAGGTTTGTTGAAGTAGAAAATAATACCTTGATAACATTAAACAAAACAAACTTTAGTTTGCTAGAAGGAAAAAGTCACCCTTAACAAGAGTAAACAGATCAAAATATAAATGTTCAGTTTACTGAATAACTGTTATTCCATACAAAGTTCATAGACTTTTGATCCTAATAAATCTCTGGAATGGGTATGTATTTTAGAAATAGTGGATTTTTTTACAAAATAAAAAGTTCAGATGCCACCCCAAACATGCCTTAATATCAGCTGCAAATTTCTATTTAAAAAAAAACATGTAAAAATAGGGTGGGACTGTCACGCAAGTGGATATAAGTCTAGAGGTTGTCTTATAATATAGAGACAAAGACTCTTAGTGTAAAGAAAATCCTAGAAAGAATAGAATTTGATGACGAAAAATGACAAGTGCCTGTGGACAATATGAGACTATTGGCTCAAGGGGAGAACCTAGATTGACTCTCCATTGCCACTCGTGACTAAATCAATTTGCTATAGCCTCATCCCCTCTGACTACCTTTAAACAAAAGGAGAATAAAGGGTTTATCTAAGACCACAGACACACTATACAGACGATATATAAATACGTACAGTACAGTATAAGAGCCTGATCCAGTTTGCAATAAAAATACGTATAGTTTAATTTACACAATCAAAAAGATAAAATTCATCACACAGCAAAGAAATAAATAACGTGCACTGTTGCACAGAACCTGCAACAGCAAAAAAAATAAACAGCAATTAAAAAAAAGATAGCCACATAAAACCCACAACCACATTCACTCTGTCAGTCCACCCTGCTGGGACGAAATAATAGAATTAGAGTGATTGAAAAACCCACAATCTAAACTGGTAGGGTGCATATCAACTTTAGCCTCCACTCATCTCCTAACTACTCGATAGCAGATTTGCATACACTGTCATCTGCCCTGGCTGACTCGCTAGGCCTAATACGCAATGTTTACACCAGCTTCCCAACTCGTTAAGCTGACAATAAGCCAGCCGCTAACTAAAAACACTGGACTGCTAAAACTAGTAGACATTTTTTAATAACATCTATTCTCAGCATAGGCTAGTCCTCTAAGGAGATCATCAGACCCTAACTGGGTCCCCGGCTTATCCTCCTCTCCTCTCTCTTTGGCTTTCAGTGTCACACAATCTCTCGACATCTGCTTGATGTGGCGTCACTCCGTTTACGCCCTTCTCTCTCATTGGGTACTTTATTCAGAACACCAGAGAATGTTTCTACACTTCATCTCCTGGTCTACTCTGATGACTGACACTGACAATGTGGACTTGATTAATCAAGCACGAGGTACTGACTAAAATATAGAAGCTTCTCTGCTGCTGAACCTTCACTTGATTTCCCCCATAACCCCTCTAGGTTTAGACGTGCGCATACAGCATTTTATTTTTGCTGTATAAACTAGACCAATCACCCGGACACTAGTGCGTTGTTGGAACGTGGTATAATGAAAGCTACTGCATGTCTGGATTTTTTTTATAGCGAACAAAACCCGTTTCCAGATGAAGAATACTCTATTCCCTGTCCTGAGATCGCGTATATTTTCTTTTGCCTCTGAGGCGAGACTACAGAGTCTCTCGGCTCCATCTAGCCAAACTTTTGAGTCGACCATCATGTGTATGCTTTGTTACACAGATGAAACACAAACCAAACAAAACAGCACGGCTTCTTCCACAGTGCCATGGAACTGCTGTAGAATAAAAATACAACTTATGTACACACCCAACTTCACCAGAAACACATCTCCTACAGCTAACTCCCCTTCACCCAACAAGCTCACACCTACAACCACACCCGAGCTATGCAACCACGATACAAAACTATATTTCTACAACTCACTAAGTGTCCACTCTACTCCCTCACACTTCTTCTGACATTCGCCCCCCCCCCCCCCCCCCGCTCACTTAAAATCTTTCTGGTAAGTAAACAAAACCCCCAGACACGTGTCTGAGACCCCAAAATCTTTTTGTTACGTCTAATCTATCTCTGCCTATCATGTCACCAACATCTTCAAAACTGGGAAAATCCCTTTGCGAAGTATACCACTATCACTCAACTTTTTTGACCTCATTCAGGCCCCTCATGAGGTTTTCGTCGCTTAACACCCAACATTAAATTAAATCCCTCTAGCGTCTAGAAATTAACTTAAAGACACGCTTCTAAGCATTACACTTCTCTATAGTATACATAAATGTAAATGCCTAATCGAATTACACTTGGTAAAATATTCCAATTACATGGTGGTTTTCACAGATACAACGCCTACCTCCTACAGAGCGCCCAAGTATTTCAAATGAGGCTCAACCTCAACAGTGAATATCTCATAACTTCACAATACAAACTCCTATATACTTCGCCAACATTATCCTAGAACAACAGTCAATTGATGCACACTTTACATTTTTTTACTTAGAGATGTTTTCACCACAAAAGATAGAGCAATTGATTGGCAACTAATGTCTAGCTACGTTTAAAAAACACTTCCGTTAACTATCCCGAGACGAGCAACCAAGTCAATAACATCAGGCGTATAGTTAGCTCTACGACTCTGCGTCTTAACAGACACACCACTAATATTCGGCTTTAATAAAATATGAACATACCATTTTATCGCGTTTTCTCTTCGCGTGCAGCAGAACGAACTACGATATACACAACACCAGATGAGCACGCAGTGGGTTGCATAGCAAAGGGACCCATTAGAAGACTGCTCGGGTTTAATATACAAGAAAACCCCCGCTCAAACTAACGCCCTAAACGTCTTAGCTATAGCGTCCCTATCAAAAAACGACAATGGAATCCCAACAAAATTTTATAAAGGGGTCTTCTGCCCAATATATTTTGAAAGCAAGTCGGTGAGTCCCTGTTTATGCCGCGCGTTTCTACTTGCTTCATATAAAACGAGCTTTCGCATTGTTAGCGGAAGCCCAAACAATGCAACATTTCCACCCTCCCAATTAAATTCCTCACTTTCGCTGATAAACCAAAGAATGACCGCGATATATTTAACAAAGAAAACCCCTACATGATCCGCGATAAATTTAATGAAAAGAAAACTGGTGAGAGTATAAACAAAACCTACACCGTCATAAAATGCCACTTAAATACCTACAGAAAAAGACCAAAACACCACCAAAAATAATTGAGAAAGAAAAGAAAACTGGGCCTCTTGAAACAAATTACATACTAACATCACAAGGGACCGAGAAGAAACGCAGCAAACGAATGAAATGCAGCATCGATCATAGCTTTGACTGCTGCATCAGGGTCAGGCAAACTAGAGCTGACAAGACCCTACTTCACACCTCCAAAAAGGCGTGGGTGGACCCTGGAAACAGGCTGCAATCACTCCCAGTCCTGGCTGGAGAGAGTATCGGATCGAGAGTGGAAGGCCAACACACACACAAAACAAATGCCGTGCTAAAGTCGGATGTGCGGCCCCGGAAAAGCGTCCAAATATCACAACCACCGGCTGTAAACGTGACACAGACGGCAACCCACCAACGTCCTATTTCCATGGCCATGAGGAAAAGAAGGTAAAATAGAGTACTATTTTTTTCTATCCTTTGCATCCCAAGCCTAATCCCTAAATCCTAAATAAATGACCAAACAGCTGTTTCCATCATTTAGTGGTTCTTTGTAAAAAAATCAAGTGGCTAACAAAATCCTCTTGACACAATTGACAGCTACCCACTCAATCTTAACAGTAACTCTTACCATGTTTTGACCACTTTAAAAAAATAATGACACACAACAGCAATCTGACGCAGTTATGAAAATTGTGAGTTTTACCTACTTATCAGTCACAATTCGGAGCAACAACATGGGCGTTGTGCCGCATAATTTAGGTAAAATACATGTCGGGATTTAAAATTTTCTGGTTTAAACAATTTTTTGTAATGGAAAACGTTCAGAAAATTTACCTTTTCAAATATATAACAAGCTAAGCTAAATTCCTGCAACAAAAAACATGCATTGGAATTTTTTATGTTGTTTGTTAATAACAGCCTCATGTTTGTCTAGGACATTATTTTTTTTGACAAAGTCATGAAATTGAGTTGATGTTAGGTTTAAGCTATCGCTTTTGACAAAAGCTTGAAACAGTGTTTAGGTTTGAGGGTTAAGACTAGCATGTAGGGTAAATATAGATAGCCAATCGGGCATCTCATGTGTAGACTGTCTACCTATTATCTCCCCTCCACCCTTATTCTCATACTTAACCAACAGGGTTTATCCTATCAGCTCTTTGCGACATTTTCGCAACAAAATTAAACTAAAAGACCTAAAAAAATATTTGCATGTGTGGTTGGCCCAAAGCACCGATGACACACTGACTACGGTATGTATTCAAAATTGTTACCATACTCTAGCACGTACAAATCAACTTTGACTAATTGTACTAGCATGGTAGCATAAAGCAATGACGATGGCAACCCGGATTCATATTGAAAGTCGACACCTCACAAGTGGTTGGGTCACTTTTGCACATGAGCAATAGCGCCGGAAAGTGAACATATTATTATTCTTTATTTTAGGAAACAAAGGTTTGATTTTCAGAATGTTTCGAAAATTGAAATTTCAGATAAAAATGGTCATGGAACTGTAATAAAATAAACATAACAAGCATAATGCATTTAGGGAAAGGACAAAAAAAAAGAAAAAAAAAATTACTATATATTAACAAAACACAAATTTTTTCCAGTTTTTGTTAAAAAAAAAATTAAAAAAAAATTCCAACAATAAAATCAAAACAAACCTACAAATTTCAAGATGATAAAAAAGCAAAGGATGTTCCTCTAATAATGTACACATACATATAATCAGTTTGTTAAAGAATAAAAGATAAACATTAACAAATCAACATACAAATGAATGACAAACCCACGTTTGTCCTTATAATGGGTTGAAGCTTGCTACTGGTGCCGGTGAACAAGGCTAGTGTCCCTAGCTTTTCATCAAACGCAAGGAAGTTAATGCCTTCTGCCCCTTTCAGCAAAGTTACTCTAATAATACTTTCCATCTCGTAATGTGTGTCATATATACTTCACCACAGCCTGTTAGAAAGGATGTCAGGGTAAAACTGTTTCTGATGAAGTATAATAGACAAATTCAATATTGCTGTGATTTTTTAACAGATTTCGGACAAAGTCACATATAAAAATAAGTAACAAGAATGTTTATGAAATGAAAAAATAGTGGGATTTGTTTTCTTTCGATGACATCCAAATAAGTCCCATGTCATCATTAGTGTTAGGATAAATGTAAGAGGGTTAGAATTTCCCTAAACCAAACCTGCAGAAAAGAAGAACAGTCGGAACGGTATCTTCGATGTCATTTCTAGTAAGTTGCCAACGTGTTAGGGTTTAGGATTAAGTTTAGAATTTAGGAAATCTAAACTAACTCTGACCCTTTTTAATGCGTTCTCTGAAATTCTTTTTTTAGAAATACCACACGAACAACAGGCTTCACTGATGTTCATAGAACCACCTCACTTTACACCATCATTACTGTGTCTCTGAGATTCTTCACGAATCCTATCCTTAAAACTACAGAAAGTTTAAAGTTTCAATTATTTAGGCAGTAAAATGACTCAGGATGGTGACACAACAAGAGAAATCCATACTAGAATTGCTTTGGCAGCTAGCGCCTTCAATAGATTATCTAACATTTGGAAATTACGATCATTGAATATACATACCAAGCTTCGTCTGTTTAATTCAAATGTTATCTCAGGTTTAACATACGGCTGTGAGAGTTGGAAAATAACAAAATCATTGGAGAACAAGCTGAATACATTCGAGAACAAATGTCTTAGAAAACTCATGAACATCATTTTGAAATAATTCAAGACTAATCGACAAATAAGAGAAGACTCTAGGCAGAAATATGTCTCCGACTATATAAGGAAAAGACGATTGTCATATATCGGTCATGTCCTACGAATGCAAAACAACAGAATACCACTACAGGCGCTCACTTGGGTTCCTGAGGGTAAGAGGAAAAAAGGAAGACCACAAGAAACACTCAGAAGAACAATAATAAGAGAAGGAAGAACGTTGGGCCTAAATAATGTGCAAGAGCTAAGAGGAGTGGCGTCACAACGAACAACCTGGAGAGCACTGGTTTCTGCCTTATGCGCCGTGTTTGGTGCTTAAAGTAATATAATTATTATTAATTATTACTATCCTGAAAACACACGTTTTTACCCATATTTAATAATAATAGGCTACAACCATTCAGAAGAGGCAAGTAAACACACTTGGCCCCTCATACTGTATACATGACCGAGTAGAAGGACAAGTGTGACAATTGATAAGTCTGCTGCTATAAGGTTCAGCTCTTGAGATTACTCAAGAACAAGTTCATCCGAGAGTATATATCAGAAAACAAGTTAACTATATGAATTTAGCCAACACCCAATGCAATTGCTGTCATGAAAAAACTATTGACAACAAGAGTAAAGACTACATCCCCACAACAACATAACTATATCCACATGGGAAACCATCAGTTTTAGAAAGTATAATCGTGATCACCACACCGAATTACTTTGATAAAAATATTCATACATATAACAAATACATTTATAAAAATATGATCAATATACTATATAATAGAGCGATATATATATATAAAACTCATAAAAACCCAAACATATACGACGAATTTTAAAAGCAGAAAAAAAATAAACGAGAAACCACCTGACTCACATAACAAGCACAACTTGGGGTACCCTCAACGATACGATAGTTAGAATATTTCACCCCAGGACTACTAGTTCACAGCAACGGTGAATCAGCTACAAATTGATACAAGAACCTAGAATCAACAAGTCCTCACACCTTCAGGGCAGCAACACTACAGGATTGAGGGATACCATCTCCGCACGCAGCCAACAGGAATCTAACATGGCCCCAATTGAGCCTTTGAGTGTAAAAAGAAAGATTAAAAGGCTGACAACACGTCGATTAAATCATCATTCAAAGGATCAGATAAAATCCATCGCTCAATCAAATTTATTACGAATGATGAACCCCACCTCAAAAAATCGTCCCGGAACATGACTTATACCACCAGACATACAACAGCCAAACAAAAGTCTAGCGACAAAAAACCCAGCAACACCAGATAACAAGAGCATGCAACATACCTCAAAAATCTCGCTAAAAGCTACCCACAAACCGACAACCAGTCAAAACAACACAGTAGGTCATAATAGCTACCAAACTGACTGCCTAGCATTACTCCCTTACATTTAAAGACCCCTTCACCTTTTTAAAAAATATATTTAAATTCAAAATAACTACCTCAGCCTTCATTTACATAACTACGCGTCCTCCGCGCAACCATCCGCCCCCCGCGGAGAACGTACCTACCCATAACCCCGTAGCTCATTTTTAACGACTGCCGTGCATGAGTAAGCCAAATAACCCACCTAAACTAGACACCCCGGGTCCGTCCCGTAAACTAGGGCACGGTGAACTCCATTATTAAAATTTCACAAAAACCTTTTTTTAAAATCATCGTGTTTAATTAACACTACTCAATATGGACAGGTTTTAAACAAAAACCCTGCAACTGCAACCTACCAAATTTTACATTTTCAACAACAACCTAAACCCTACCCAACAGAACAGGAGAGAAGGACAGTGAGCCACAAGTGGCATGTTGGCAAAACGAAGTCCGCAAGTACATGTTGCTCAGAAACTAATGGATTCATTAGTACTGTGGATATTTCAGGGCATACATGTAAAAATATGTACCTTTGGGCCTCAGCAAAATCTAACCAGTACCAACAGTGGCCGACCCACACCTTGACTGGCCAACAACCACAGCAATTACTACATACTGACAATATTTAACTTCTTGTTAACAACAGGCACTTACCAAGGTCAGACCTTTTCCCCTTTAATCCTTATTAAAACTCTAATTAACAACCACACTCTTCAACAGACCTACTCTGGCAACCGGACACCACAACAAACAATAGCAACAACAACAAGCTTGCAACAAAAAAACCGGGGCACTGGCCTCAACACCCATACCTTTTGTAACTTTTGCCAAACATGTCACTAAAACACAGTCGACCACTACAACTCAAGCCTACCTAGCAAATGTCATACTGACACATACGGAATGAGCAAAACAAAAACGGCATCAGTGATGTATCTACTGCAAAATGATTAAAACCCATTTCGTTTTTGGACAAACCAACATCTTCGAATACGGATCTATCAGATCAGCGTGGTGAGCGTCAATACTAACCTTCCTCGCAAAACTGTTTGCCCACAACCCCACTTATCCCCGAGTGGCTTTCTACATGGTATCAAATACAGGGCATCTTTTCTTAATGACAGGACTATCTTCACATATGCAACGTTACATCTAATCACAGGCTCTAAACTTCTACAAAAATCTAAATCCAATTTACACGCGATCCTAATCGTTGGTCTCATTTGCTCAAAGGCACGGAACACCAGATAATTCAAAAATGGGGAGAGGTACAAAGCGACCCATCACCCAAACCTAAAATACACCATACAATCATAGAACCAAACTTCAGATGCAATGAGCATACTACCCACACGAGAGAGTGGCTGCCTCAGTTCTAAAGGAACCTGTCTCCCACTTGAGCATTTGGGGACCATCCTAGGAGATAAACGCGTCAACCCAAGGCTTCTAGCACTCCAAAGGTACAGTCCCAGCAGTTTCCAGCCATGCCAACATCAAGCCAGGAGTGGCAGAGAAGGCACTTAATGAGCTGGAGCTGAAGGTTCTCCTTATTTGGAAGCTGTATGAGACCTTCATTGCAAGGCATGTTTTAACGGCAAAACGAATCTCTCATCACTAAACACGTTTCGACGTCATTATCGTATCATTTTTGAGAAACTCAAGCTGCCAAGTAAAAGCAGCTCCTTGAATACCACAGTGCGACCCAACATCACTATCATGTTCCGAGCTAACGCCATAAGCACTTCTTACGAAAAAACACGCAATACATGGTCTCACAATGCAAGAATGCTAAAGGGTTTCATCTTGTACGAAGAGTAAAACGATACTAAATTTGAACTCTGTTTGTTCTTTGCGCTAACATTCCAAAACACGCAAATAATCCCGTACTTGACAAAAACAAAAAAATGGTATATAACTACACCTATAAAATGATCATGTGATACAGTCAACTAGCAACCTCTGACAAACAACATGAAGAACAGAGAAAGGTACATGTTGCCAAGACCAAACCCATTCTGGACTCACATGTAGACATCAGCATGACACACAGTCACAGCCGTAAAGGCAGATATCCCATGTAACGCGGGAGGCGGGTACGGGCAAGTCTCCCAACTACTCGGAACCCAGATTGGCTCACCCCGAACCACTGCATATACATGCGAATCATTTTAAAAATAACAAATACGGGCTTGAACAAAAAAAATATAAAATTATATATAACACCAACGGCTCGTCCAAATATGAGTGCGCAAGATGAATAATCGTCTATCGGGAACAGACTTAAAGACCATGCACATGGTCGAGTCGTATGAGACCCAACTAACGCACCAACCTAATAGTTTATAGTGGCACTTCAATGTAATCAATCTGTTTACATGTTTTAGCGTGGTTTTTTTTTATTTCTCTGCGATCCTTAACAGTTTTTTTTTTTTATTTTTCATTTTTTTTTTTTTTATGTTTTTTTTCTTCAAATTTTATTTACTTGTTTTTTATTTTTACTTACCAAATGGCTCATTTTTTTTCGATTAGTTTGCAAAGGTTTCATTGTGCTTCATTTACTCAGCTTTTCTTTCTTGATTTTCATTTTTTTTCTGAACATTTTCCTGATTTTTTTCGAGTGAGGTTTACGAACAGCATGGGACAGATTTCAGAAAAAAGTGAATGCCCATCAAGTTAACTATACATCAAAACACTGACAATCCGGCATGAAGAAAGGGGCATTGCCTTTTGTTCGGTTTCTTTTCTTTTTGTACTTTTATTTTGCATAATGACTAGGCCTTTTTTTCAAAGGGCAAAAAGGATATTTTATTCTTTTTTTTCTTAAAGATTTTTTATTTTTTTTTTTTTTTTTTTTTTTTTTTTTTATTTTTTTTTTTTTTTTTTTTTTTTTTTGCCATTTTTTTTTGTGATTAAAAATTTTGTTTTTGTTTTTATCTGAATGTTGGTTGATAGCTTTTTTTCTTTTTTTTTTTCTTTTTTGTCGTTTGTACCGCCATTTTTTTATTTCTTTTCTTTTTTTTTTTTTTTTTTTTTTTTTTTTTTTTTGTTTTTTTTTTGTTTTTTTTTTTGTTTTTTTTCTCTTTTTTTTTTGTTTTTTTATAGAAGAGCTTTTTCTTATTTATTATATTTTTTTTTTTTATGCGGGGGATTGTTTGTCACTCACCCTATTTTACTGATTTTGTTTTTTCAAATCTGTTTGTATTTTTCTTTTTTTCTTTTATTTTTGTCTCTGTTCAGCCATCTCCAATGAACAAATAATTTTCTATGTGATTTTTTTTTTTTTCTTTTATTGAATTTTTGAATCTTCGTTTTTCATGTTATTTTTTTAGTAATTTTTAACTGTGTTTTGATTTTTTTTTGGGGCCAAAGTACTTTTTTTTGTCGCATTTAAATCTTATGTATATAGCCATCATTAGCCCGTCAAAGAATTTCTCTACTTTTTTTTCTTTTTTTTTTTTTTTTTTTGTTTTTTTTTTTTTCTTGATTGTGTTTTTTGTTTGGTGTGTTATTGCTGATCATTTCTGACCATAACAGGAAGTCATTCTTAATCACCGGTACTGTCCATGTTGTTTTATTGATATTTCTAACTTCCTCAAATGTTTCTTTTTTTACTTCTTTGCTCATTTCATGTGTTCATTTTTACTTTCGGTTAAATTTGCCCAGTTTTTTTCTTTTTTTCTTTTGTTTTTTTTTTTTTTTTTTTTGTTGCAAAAAAATTTTGTGTTTGCATTATTTTTCTTTTTTTTTTTTTTTTTTTCGTTGTTTTTCAAGTTTGTTATCACCATTTTCTGGTTGAAACAAAAAAATTTTCGCGTTTTTATTGAATTTTTTTTTGTTAAGGGCGGTCGATGGTTAGTGATTATGTTACGGTGTGTTGCCCAGTGGTTTATCTGTAAAATAATTAATTTTTTGTTTTTTTACGTTATTTGGGTATACTGGTAGTTTTTTTTTTTTTTTTTTGTTTTTTTTTTTTCTCAGCTCAATGCTTTTTTTTTTTTTTTTTACGTCAGTTCAACATATGTTTTTAATTTTAGCCTTCTTCAGTTTTAAACAGCAAACACTTTTTTTTTTTTTTTTTTTCTTTTTGCTTTTTTTTTTTTTTTTTTTTATTCCTCCCAGTTTTTTTTTTTTTTTTTTTTGTTTTTTTTTTTATTTCTCCCTGTTACTTTTGGTGAGGAACAAATCAGACTTATTCACAGACCCATATTTCATTGTTACTGTGTGGTTCCCCCACCCACCACCCCAATACAGGTCCCCCAACACCCACCACACCACCACACACACCCACCCTGGGGGGGCACAACATAATCCCCATCTTCTACATCCAAAAAACTGTTATTTGCTAATTAACTACTACTTAGTCGTTCCCTCTTCTATCATCTACCGTGAAGGTATAGAGGTTTTGTGAAGAGAGAGCCCAACTACCTCCTATCGGCTGTCTTCCTCCTGCCTGGTTTCAACATTCTAATCCTAGTCCATCAAAGATGTCTAATGTTGTCCTCCCAGCTGACTCTGGGACGTCCTGGGAGTATGGATCCCTGGCTCTTCTTTTGTTTCCCAAGCTGGTTCGTGGAAGCCGACTCTTTCTCCCATTCTGCCAGACATGGCCCAAACCATCTTAGATTTTGCTAGTTATCATGAAAGGAAATATTTTGGCAAAATGTAAATATCAGTTGTGTATAAAGTTGTCCAAAGTTATTTCATCATGATTTTTCAAATGTGACCTGAACATATTCAAAAGACAACAAAATTTTTTATTTTATTATCCAAAACAAATGAAACTTGTTTCAGCGTTCTAAATAATTTGGGATTGAAAATGTGGTTTCTAGGAGTTCCAGGCTCCAAATTGAACTATTATTTTTTGTATGTTACTACTTTTTTCCCAAATTAAAAAAAAAAGATGTTTAATTTTTCTGCAATTCATTACTGCATAGTTTGCATGTGCATGTTTAAAACCACTGAACATTAAAGTTAGGTGGCATGTCAAATGGGTTTTATTTCCCTACATTTAGATATATTAACACTTTTAATGTTTATCCATTAATAAATAAATTATTTTAATTCAGAATCAATAACAATAGTCCATGACTGTAAAAATAGGGCCTCAAAAATATTTGTGCACTTTTGTCTAAATATACCAAAAAGAATTATCAAATTGGGATAAAAACATTACTTAATGCTCAAAAACCACTGAAAACTATATCCCTATTTTACTATGTGGAAAATGGATGTACTATTAAAATGAAAGTTACGTTTTTAGGGGTTTAAGTTTTTATCAGAATTAAGTTACACATATTGATAAGTACAATTAGATTTTCATTTTGTTTTAATATTTAAAAGTTGTCCCTGCACTCCATTACTGGTATATGATTAGCCATGCATCTTATTAACACCACTTAACAAATTACGTTAAGTGAAACGTCTACAAGATGTTGTCCATATCTCCACACATTTGATATATAACACTTTAACAATCTTATTTAATACGAGCTTAATTTCATGACTACCGTTACAGATTTTGCAATAAATAATTTAGGCTTAAAAAGAAAACAAACGTGTTTATTACATCAAAAATGTGAAAGAAATGAAACCCTATATCCATGCACGTAACTAATATAGATTCAGTGGTTTTTACAACATGAACCATTCAGCTTGATACAATGTTTCGCTATTGACGTGGAACGATTTCATCGGCCTCTCTAGAAGGCCGCGTCGTATACACGATTAAGTTTTATCAAATATAAATAAATTATTTAATGCAAAATCAGATAAAGGCAGACATGTCTAAAAATGTAGGCTACTCTCTGAAATCAGCTCCGTAAAAACGCAGTATTCATGAGCATGTATAAACTAAGAGTTAACATATAGGCCTAGATAAAATGCCCAGTGCGTGCAAAAATGTAAAATATTTCTCAAATGTATCTTGGGAAATCACGTTAATACAACAGAAACTAAAACTGTAAAACAGTTTCTTCCCACGCCTCTTTAACAGCACAAATTGACACACATGTCCCGTGAAATATTGCTAATCCACATATATAAAGTATCAGGTAAATGTAAAGCCTAACAAATAACTTCAATAAGGAAAGAAGAATGGTAAAGAACAGTGCTGTCACAATGACTGAACGCGAAATCCCCCTTGTTTTCTACTTCGTCTGCAAATTGTAACGTTTCACGTTGATAGTAAAAGCCTAATGCTGCCAATATCCCCCCGCCTACTAACGATAAAACATGTGCTGCATTTCTAAGAAAAACCTTGAGATACGCAAGTTGACCTAGATTTAAAATTCCATTCATGTCTTTTTATACACTACGTTACCTAAAACGAAAGACAGATGGACTAAAGATAGAAAGAAGGAGAGGCTGAAAGCAGGGACGCAGCAATACTACCACAGTTCGCGGCGATACACAATTACTACCAACACGGCGTGTAAGGCCACAAGCACTAGCTTTTTTCAAAGCGACAGAGATAAAAACAATACCCTTACCAGAGTAAGGTTTTTAAACTTACAATGTTCAAATTGGGAAACATGGCATTATACAGGTTTACGTTTGAAAACATTACAGTACCCAGACACCACATCTTCGAAACAGGAGGTAGAAGAAATTGCATATTTTGAACGCAGCCACTTAGCTCTTTTAAATTTGTATATTTGGGTTCCTTAGGGCTTGCTGACAAAGAATATGTAAAACGTTACGCAAATAGTCTAGGAATTACCAAATTATAGCCAAAAGAAATAGTGAGGGATGTCAGACAACACCCAAATCAGAATCGCTCAGTGGCAGATTTTCACCCCACCATTGTACGGGAAATGGGTCTCCATGTTAATCCGATTTGATTGGAGCGCAATAAATGTAAGGCTAAACACGATTAGTCGGGCTATAAATACTATCTTTCGTTGTCAGGGTAAACGGGAGTAGGAGTACTTTTTTTCAAACGATTGGGTAAACATGGCACGATTGGTTAGACCCGCGAATATAGTCAATCAGAGGCGTCAGGTCACCACCACATGTTCAAATAAACTTACTACAGAACCAGTGCGTTGAGCGCCAGTGCATATTTTTCTAAATAAAAGCCTGGGACATCGGCAGATCGAAATTGTGTTATATTCAGTGCCAGTCAACGTAATTCTGTATTATTTCCATGAATTGTGGTAAGCTTGAAATATTTGATATCTTTTTAATGAAAATTGAATGTAAATTGATAATTTATGTCTGTAAATATGTGTGGTTCAGTAGCGAACATGAGGTATAGCCTATATAGTGCTCCAGCCTGAACAGAAGGTGTCGGAGGAAAGTGAAACTAAATGGAATTGCCAAACAGTACACTGACACCTAGCTTATTGACTAGAAAGAAATAATGCTGGAATTGCAGAGGCGTAGTAATCATTAGGGAGGAATATACTGGTGTAAATTATTTCAGATGAAGCTGACAGTTGGCCTACCGCTCTGAACTCAGTGTTTGTTATGTATTGTGCTCAGTGTAGAAATAGAGTATAACTTAGTTCTGAAGTAGGAGGTACAACCTTCTTGTTTCAGGGACATGTGGTCCAAAAGTTATTGAGCAGCACCTGGTCTGGAGCTTTGCTGAACCTAGAGGCTGTCAGACAGCATACTCCGGGGTCATCCAGATAGTGGACCAGTGATGGTGTCTCCAGAAATACAGGGGAGCTAATCGAGCAGAGGAGTCTTTTCCTGCCGCCATCACGAAAGTTTAAGATTCTGTGGCCACTAGGAGCTCAACATTATGTTTGCCCCCTCAAAAATTGACATTTTAGTAATAAAGAGGGGAATTTAATTGTTTTAATACCAGGAACTGAGAACATCTCCAATACTAGTTCCAATAGATACAAACTATTGAAGTCATGATGACAAATACCAACAGAGCTTGAACAAAACAAAACCAGTATTACCTCATATTACCACTACACAACTGACACACATAGGATAGACATATTAATAAAATATGTCACCTACAAGGTTCATATTGAAAAATTTTGTAACATATCTTGTAATTACATGTCAAAATTGATTGTGATTCCTGGTTTCACCTTTGTAGTTGAATCAGGACACTTATCGCAATAATGACAGTTAATTAATACATATTGAATATTTGAAAGTTTTTCCCAGTGACTCCTTTAAGATAGTCCTTATAGAATAGAATGTTACATAAGTGTATGAGTGTCACACTGGAAAAATAAGCATGTTTTGGTGGAATAAATTAAATTGTTTATCTGTGGTGTTGTTAGTTGTGAAGTTACACTTTCATCATAGAGCAGATAACCCTAGACATTTAAACGTAAGCTTCAAATCACAATAATTCCATGAATAATCTTACTTAGGTACCACGGAAAACATGGTAGGCAGCAAGCAATGGTCATCTGTAATACACCAAACCTATTATGCCTTACAGATACCTGTCACAGCTAGATCTCAGTCATTACAACTAAGATCCCCCTAGGAATAAATACGGGGTTTATAACTGTCCACTTTACCACATATGCTATGGGGTAGTTGCGCCAGTAAATAAATGGAGTTTCTCACATCTTTATTTGAAATGTTGATTGAGGGATAGAAGCCTGAGGCCTTAGGGAGGTTAGAATGATTAAAAATATGGGAGGAAAAGGTATACCGTGGGTGAAAATCGGGGCTAATTAATCCAGTTAATTCTAGTGGCTGTAAGGTGATTGTCATTAATGGCATTTTTTTTATGTTTCCAGTTACTTTGTGTATTAGGAATTTGGTAACGGTATGTGCGCTATATCATATTACCTGTTAGAAAATGGCGGACCTGGCCAAATATCGATCTGCGTTGCACAATGTAGCAGACTGCCCTAAGTGATTAGGAATTTGGTTTATCCTGTTTATTATAGGCTCAACTCCAATGGTTCTCATACTTTGCATTATGTCACATGCTGACAAGCTTCGAGATATATATTGAGACGTTTGGAAGAACAGAAAATTATTAATTTGTTATGAGGCTGATGAAGACAGATGTTAAAGAAGTGCTGATGTTAAGGTAGTTTAAGAGGTTGCAGGAATGAGGCTGAGGAGTAAGTAGGTTGCAGATGAAGTGTTTGCTCGCAGAACTGGGGAAGTCAATGGAGGGCAGAAATTGTGAGGTTTTTTAGGAATTTGATTTTACTTGGAATAATTACAGAAAGAAAACAAAAGAGGCAGACGAAGGCAACAATTGACGTGGACATGTGAATAAATAGTGATATAGAGTATTGAAGTCACTTGTCAGGAGATGATTAATATGTATCAATGAGTGATACGGGTTGGCATTAGAAACGAGAAGTTATTTTTTAGTTAACATGATTTATTTATTGATATGGATTAAGGATAATGTACCGAATTGATATAAACGACATATGTTAGAAAGGAAGTCATCGAATGAAAGTCAAAAACCGAAGGAGCAAACAATTAAAAATTGACTAGTAGGAATTAATGTTAAATGAAATTACTACACGAACTCCACCTTTAACGTGAGAGCATTTCCAAACAAAAAGAATTCCAGAGAGCACATGTCCCACCTCTCGATGCAACGGAGTATTAGGCCTAATCTCTAACAAACACATCCCCCAGGAATTGAATGCTATGGGAAGTATTACCTTTTTCATACTTTAGCAAAATTAAAATTGGAGGGTATTAAGTTAACTACCATGCAGAGAATTTACACAAATGTGATACGGCATTTTTAAGTTTGATTAGTTGCTAACAATCGCTTATATCAAGAAACAATTCTCCTTTTTTTTTAGTTTCACAAAATTATTTAAAAGCCAAGTTACAAAGTGATAACTATATTTTGCTGAATGCAGATAGTCAGATCATGTTATGGGGGGGTGAATGGTACCGGGTCAATGACACTAAACGAATATTGCTTTTGGGAGAGCAGACGGGCCAATACGCCAACTGGCAGAATATAAACTAATTTTTTTGTTAGGCAAAATTGAGTATTTGTTGATTTTTTTGAGGAAGATGATAGTTTTGATACTTTAGGATGCAGTATAATTTTGATACTCGATATGGAACAGGGGCACGTGGGGGGGGGGTGGGGGGGGGGGGGGGGGGGCGTGTGGATGGGAGTTTAGGGGATGTGGGGAGTGTGATATAATGTGGAAGAGTCTCAAAATCTTCTTTAAACAATGAATGAGGCAGAATTGAGATGATAAGGGGTATTGCATTTTGGAAGATATATATAGTTTGATATGCTACAATAATGTATGTGTGTGTACAGTTTTGTTCTAATTATAATGTATAGGATTGTATAGTATTTATGTTTAGGTCTGATTTGGATTATATTGCACTGTAAATGATGTTTAGGATGCAGTATATAAAGAGATGCAAATGAGCTTTGAAATAATATATTTACAATGCTTTACGGTAAAATCTTGTACGGTAACAATAGCCTCCCAGATATGCTTCATATTTAGCTAAGCATTATTCACTGGTACAATCTTTGGGTGGGCTACAGTATTATGGATAGAATGCAACACGGGAATAAGAGAATGCAAAATGCCAGACAAGTATGATGGACCAATTTAGATGATTATGATGATGAACAAAATTATATTGCATGAAACGTTAAAATTAATTGGAGATTTCGAATGAATAAAATGGATAGTTTTTCATTCTATAGATTGTAAGTCTGAATGGTATATATGCTATAATGTTTTCAGCTCCCAATTTAACAATTTTTTATTAATACAAGTATGGTAGGGTAAAAGGATATTCTAGACTGTGAATCAAAGCATTTACTTAGAAAACAATTCTGTTAAAAACTATTACGTATTTTTAGAGCGGATAGTAAACTACTCTTACAGTGGGGGTTAATACGATCATTCTAGGGGTGTCCTGGGAATGCATGGACGGAATCTTGTCTATAGAATGTAGTATGTAATCAAGGGATTATTATGGGTATTACACAATTGGAGAGAGGGAGGGGAGGGGGGCAACTCGAGGGAGGGGGGGGGGGGTATGGGCGGGCAGCGGGGGGGGGAGAGGGGAGGGGTCGGCAGGGGGGGTGTGGAGGTTAGAGGTGGGGGTGGAGGCGGGGGTTGGGGGGGGGTGGGGGTTGGGGGGGGGGGGGGGGGGGGGGGAGGGGGGGGGGAGGGGGGTGGGGTGGGGGTTGGGTGTGGGGATTAGGGGGGCCTAGTAGGGGTGGAGGGGAGGGGGTGTGAGGGTCCTGGGGGGTTGGGGGGGGTGGTGTGGGGGTGGTGGGGGGGGGGGTGGGTGGGGGGGGAGAGAGGAGAGAGAGGAAAGAGAAGGGGGGAGGGAAGAGGAGAAGTGGGGAGGTGAGAGGATGGAGAAGAGGAGGATGAAAAGGAGAGAACTCGCACTAGTAGGGGGTAGTGGGGTATCGGCGGTCGACATGAGGGCTAGTAGGGGGACAAATATTTAAATTTTTGTAACCCGCAGTGGTGAGAGGGGGCCCACTAGGAAGGGTGACTAACGCTTGGGGGGTGTGCGATGGGGCAGCATGGTGTGAGAGAGTCATTAGGTGTGAGACGAAGCGTGAGTGTGTTGATTGGGGAAATTCCTCGTTGATCATATTAGTGGGAGGTGGGGGGTGTGACCAAAAAAACGAACGTGGTCCTACTTTAAGGACACCACTGATTAACTGGCTCGCTCATTTAATTTATGAAAAGTTCCTTGACATGAATTGTATCAGAGATTGACTTTGATTGTCTGTCACATCGGCCGTTTTTACAAGATATTCATTGGCATATGTTCCCTATTGTCGTTTTTGTATCATATTGTTCCCATAATGAAGCTATTATATGGCAAGCTCGAAGGTAATCTGTCTGGAAACTGTAACTCAACATCAATTTGTTTTCGATCAAGAAGTGAATCTGTTTGCAATTAATCACCCAACGTCCTTCCTAATCTGGAGTCCTTGAGGATCTTTTATTTTGTCGTGAAGAAATTCAAATCCACATAATATAAATTAAAACGTAAATATAAAGCCTAACAAATAAATTTTAATAAAAGGAAAGAAGAATGGTAAAGAACAGTGCTGTCACAATGACTGTACTCGAAATCCCCCTTGTTTTCTACTTCGTCTGCAAATTGTAACGTTTCACGTTGATAGTAAAAGCCTTCTGCAACATACGACACGCGTTTTTCCCAAACACACTAAAAAGGGTACTAGCCTTTCTAAGAAAAACCTTGAAAATACGCAGTTGACCTAGATTTAAAATTCCATTCATGTCATTTTCTACACTATGTTACCAAAAACAAAAGACAGATGGACTAAAAGATAGAGAGAAGGGAGGGCTGAAAGCAGGGACACAGGCAATACTAACACGAGTCGCGCGATACACAATTACTACCATCACGCGTGTAAGGCCACTAGCAATAACTTTTTTTCAGATAGACCGTGATAAAAAACACTACCCATACCAGAGTTAGGTTTTAAAATCCTGAAAAACGCTTATTGGGAAATATGACATTATACTGGTTTACGTTTGAAAACATGACAGTACCCAGACACCCAAAAGTTTGGAAGTGAGGAAGTGGTAACAGCACGACTATCCTAGAAGAAAATGCATATTGGCTCCATTAAATATATATATTTGGGTTCGTTAGGACTTGCTGACAAAGAATATGTAAAACGTTACGCAAATAGTCTAGGAATTACCAAATTATAGCCAAAATAAAATGGTGGGGGTGCCTGACAGCATGAAATCATTTCTGCTCATAAAATTTTTTTATAACGTGTTTGAAAAAACATTACGTTACGGAAATAGCCTACCATGTTAACTCCTATTTGATTGGAGCGCAACAAATGTAAGGCTAAACACGGTTAGTCGGACTATAAATACTATCTTTCGTTGTCAGGGGAAACGTGAGTAGGAGTACTTTTTTTTTTGAAAAGTAGGTAAACATGGCATGATTGGTTAGATCTGCCAATATACTCAATTCAGAGCGTCTGTTCCTTGCCACATCTTGTAATAAACCTACTAAGAAACAGTGCGTTGAGCACCAGTGCATATTTTTCTAAATAAAAGCCTGGGACATCAGCAGATCGAATTTGTGCCTATTCATTGCCAGTCAACGAAACTGTTTATTATTTCCATTGAATTGTGGTAAGCTTGAAATATTCAATATCTTTTAATGAAAATTGAATGTAAATTGATAATTTATGTCTGTATATATGTGTAGTTCAGTAGCGAACATGAGGTAAAGCCTATAGTGCTCCAGCCTGAACAGAAGGTGTCGGAGGAAAGTAAAATTACATGGAATTGCCAAACAGTACACTGACACCTAGATTATTGACTAGAAAGAAATAATGCTGGAATTGCAGAGGCGTAGTAACCATTAAGGAGGAATATACTGGTGTAAAGTATTTCAGATGAAGCTGACAGTTGGCCTAACGCTCTGAACTCAGTGTTTGTTATGTATTGTGCTCAGTGTAGAAATAGAGTATAAATTAGTTCTGAAGTAGGAGGTACAACCTTCTTGTTTCAGGGACCGTGGTCTTAAAGTTATTGAGCAGCACCTGGTCAGAGCTTTGCTGAATCCAGAGGCGGACAGCATACTCCTTGGTCCATATAGCAAACAGTGAGGTGTCTCCAGAATACAGGGGAGCAATCGAGCAGAGGAGTCTTTTCCTGCCGACATCACGAAAGTTAAGCCTATAGGGCCAGCTGAGCTCAACATTATGTACCCCCATCTTAAACTGACATTGTAAAATAAAATTAAGAGGGGAAATTAATTGTTTTAATGCCAGGAACTGAGAACATCTCCAATACTAGTTCCAACAGAAACAAACTATTGAAGTCATGATGACAAATACCAACATAGCTTGAAAAAAAACAAAACAAAACCAGTATTACCTCATATTACTACTACACAACTGACACACATAGGATACTATTAATAAAATATGTCACTACAAGATTCATATTGATAAATTCTGTACATATAACTTGTAATTAAAATTGATTGTGATTCCTGGTTCACTTTGTATTTGAATCAGGACACATATACATTAATGACAGCACTGAATACATATTGATATTTGAAAATTTATCAGTGACTCATTTAAGATATTCTCATAGAGTGTTATATGTATGTGAGTGTTACAGTGTTGTCAAGTGTGGTGGAATAAATTAAATTGTTTATCTGTCTGTTGTTGTTGTGACTTACACTTCATCATATACATACCCTAGACATTTAACGTAGTCATCACAATATTCCAGAATAATTCTGACTGAGGCATAATGTGGTAGCAAGTAAGGTCATCTATAATACACTACACTTATTAGATATAGATACCTTCACAGCTGACCTCAGTCAGTACACTAAGTCCCCTATAAATATTTATATATCCCACTTTACCACATATATTGGGGTCTCGCTCTCGGGATTTTGAATCTTTCCCTATTAAAAATATTGGGGATAATTCACCTCAGGGAATAATAAGAATTAAAAGGTATCCTTGGGTGAAAATAAATAAGGTTGAGCTCACAGTGCCTGTGTTGTCCTGAGTTAATTAGTCATAGATAAAATTGTTTAGTTAAATATTTTAGACATTTATCTGTTAGACAATGGCCGACCTGGCAAAAATTTCGATCTGCTTGCTGTACAACTGGCGAAAGAGTTAGTAATATGGACAAAAAATTATGATTTCTTATGTCACTGCTGAATGTGACAAATATATTGAACGGGAAGAAAGAAGATTAGAAAAAGAGGCCGAAAGAAAATTAGAGGCTGAGAAAGGTTGCAGAAAGGGCTAGGAATGGAGAGGCAAATTAGATTGTCACTGCTGAAAAGACAAATAAAACGGGAAGAAAGAAGATTAGAAAAAGAGGCCGAAAGAAAGTTAGAGGCTGAAACTTAGGTTGCAGATTGAAGAGGCTAAGAGGTTGCAGATTGAGGCTGAGGCTAAAGATTGGAAGCGTAAGAAAGAAGACAGGCTGCAGAAAGAGAAGAGAAGAAATTAGCTGCAGAAAGAGAAGAGAAGAAATTAGCTGCAGAAAGGGAAGAGAAGAAATTAGCTGCAGAGAGGGAAGCAGAAAAGGAGGAGAAGAGATTACAAAGGGAAAATGAGTTACGACTAAGGGAGTTTGAGTTTCAAGGCCATGCTCCTGAAAATGGTGCCAGTCCCTTTGCCTCTGATGCCACTGCTAGCCAAGGAGCCTCAACCTCAGCTATGAATTTTCATTTAGATCATTTTTGTTGAGAAAGACGATGATATAGAGAGCTATCTAAATAGGTATGAACTATTAGCTACCACATATGGGTTAGAGAGAGAAAGGTGGAGCTTAAAGTTATCTCAGGGACTTCGTGGGGCAGCTTATGAAGTTTTTGCAAAAATGAGCAGAGGTGATCAGGAAAATTATGACATGCTAAAGCAGGCTCTTTTGTTAAGATATGAAAAGAACGCAGAATTTTATAGAAAAAAATTTAGGAATGCTAAACTACTGTCAGGTGAAACCTATCACCAGTTCTCTGCACGAATAGAGACATACTTGGAGAAATGGACTTCTCTGGGAAAAACCCAAGATCTTAAGGAAATGGTCCTTATAGAACAACTAAGAGAGTCCATGGCTCCAGACCTGAGAAAGTTTCTCATGGAACAAGGTGCAGAGAGGCTGGGTGAGTTGCTAAATGTTGCTGAAAGGTATCAAGCAGCTCAAGCAGAGGTAACAGGTAATAAAAAGAAACAGGTGGATAATTTTAGGACACCACAGAACTTTAATAAATTTGATCCTAGGGATCAAAACAAAGGTAAGCACCAATTTGATAGGCCACGGTATGACAATAAAAATAAAACCCCACAATTCGATGAAAGGAAATATGATGAAAGAAAATCTTTCAACCATGGAAAAAGGTGGTGTAAAAATTGTAAGATGAACAATCATGACACTGACCATTGTAGAAGGAAACCTCCTCATTGTGCTGCTATGACATCGGGGAAAAGGAAAAGAAGGTCAAACCTGAAGAACTACAGGAACCATACCACCCCCCAGTGTGTGAAGATGTCATCTGTAATGGTGTCACTATAAGGTGTTTATATGATACCGGTTTAGATTACGATTCCGTTGTGAGTTCTCACCTGGTGCAGGCCGATCAATACACCACAGAAACAGTGGAGATTCAAACTGCAACCAAGGATGTAGCTACCATGACACTTCCCGTCGCCCGGATAAAAGTGAAAACGCGATATGTGGAAGGAATCATAAAAGCAGCAGTGATAAATGAGCCAATCTACCCTCTGATATTGGGGTGTAGATATGTCTTCTTGGGGAATCCCAAGAGACCTGTGATACTGGCAACAGTGCAGACCAGATCACAGTCTAAAAAGGAGGAGGATAATCCAATAAATACTCATCCAGATGAGATGAGGAAGGCACAGGCTGAGGACAAAACACTCAAGCCGTGTTTCAAGAAGTTGCCCAAATCTCATACACCTCCAGGCAAGGGAGAGTTTTATATGAAGAACAAACTGATATATAGGAAGGCTGGATCTGAATCCAATGGTCACGGACAGCTGGTCCTTCCCACTTCATATAGGACTAAAGTGTTGGAACTAGGGCATGCGATTCCCTTCAGTGGTCATATGGGGATCAGCGCAACAGGACAGCGTATAGCTTGTCACTATTTCTGGCCAGGAATAACTGAAGATATCAAACGATATGTAAAATCCTGTCCAGAGTGCCAACGAGTAGCACCTAAACATTGGACTGCACCAGCAACTCTGGGGGGAAATGCCCATAGTGGGAACACCCTTTGAGAGAGTTGCCGTGGATCTTGTGGGACCTCTCACCCGAACCAAGAGAAGGAACAGCTACATTCTGACTCTGGTGGACACTTGTTCTATGTGGGGAGAGGCAGTAGCCCTGTCATCGATTGATTCTAAACATGTGGCAGAGGCATTGCTCACAATTTTCACAAGGTTAGGCTTTCCCAATCAAATCTTGACTGATAATGGCTCTCAGTTCAAGGGGAAACTAACTGAAGAAGTTTTCAGGATCTTCCAGGCCAAACACTTCCATTGTAGTGTGTACCATCCCCAAGGGAACGGCCAAGGGGAAAGATTTAATGGCACATTGATGTCAATCCTGAGAAAGTTGGCACACGAAAAACCAGATACATGGGACCAGTACCTGCACGCCGCCCTCTTTGCTTATCGGGAGGTACCCCATAGTTCAACCGGTATGGCCCCGGCAACATTATTGTTTGGAAGGCCAATAAAAGGTCCACTCGAAGCTCTGTTAAGAACGTGGACTGACGAAAAGGCAGAGGAAAATATTACATCCTCATACCAATATGTGAATGAGCTGACCACTCGTTTAAAAACTGGCTGGAAACTTGCCAATGAAAATTTGAAACAAGCCAGGAAGAAACATGCTGCCTATTATAACAGGAAGGCGAAAGACAGAAATTTGGCTGTGGGAGAGAAGGTACTGCTTCTTCTGCCCGGCAGTCAGAATAAGTTACAAATTGGATGGCAAGGTCCATATACAGTTCTAGAGAAGGTGTCTAGAACCAATTATAAGATAGATAAGAAGGGGAAAGAAAAAATCTATCATGTGAACCTCCTGAAGAAATATTTGGAAAGAGAACATCAGGAAGAGACACACTTGTTGACCTTGTCCATTGCCATGGAGATGAAAAAGGAACCACTTTCATCATTTGAATATCCATTACACCCCTGTGAGACAGCGGCACAGGTGAAAATCAGTACACATTTAACGAAAACTCAGAAAGAGAGAGTGCAACAGGTTCTAAATAATCATGCAGAGGTGTTAACAGACCGACCTGGGCATACAAACTTATTGGAATATGATATGAAACTGATAGACCCCACACCTGTATGTATGAAACCATATTCGATTCCTTTTGCTAAGGAGAAAGCTTTGAAGGAAGAGATAGACTATTTGTTGAAGGAAGGAATTATTTCACACAGTGAATCCTCGTATAGTTCCGGTGTTGTACTCTTAAGGAAGCCCTCTGGAGAACATAGACTCTGTATAGATTACAGGAGACTGAATGCTATTACAGAAGGACAGGTGGATCCATTGCCGGATACAAATCAGTTGTTTGCCAGGCTAAATAAAGCTAAATATTTCTCAAAAGTGGATCTGAGTGAAGGATACTATCAGATTCCAGTAAAGCCTGAGGTTAGACCATACCTAGCTTTTAGTACCTCAGAAGGACACTATGAGTTTAATAGATTGCCATTTGGATTGAAGAATGCGCCTAGTGTCTTCTCTAGAATGATGAGAAAATTATTGGACCCTCTGAATAACCCATGCATCACAAATTTTATGGATGATATCCTTATAGCAACAGAAACATTTGAGGAACACATTGACTCTCTGAACATGCTGTTTAATCGACTTAGGGAAGCGAATTTAACAGCCCGACCAACCAAATGTTGCGTTGGATGTAAAGAATTGGAATTCTTGGGACACACAGTTTATCAGGGAAACATGACCCCTGACCCAAAGAATTTAGAGAAACTAAAGAAAGCCCCGAGACCACAAACCAAGAAGGACGTGAGATCCTTTGTCTCATTATGTGGTTTCTACCAGAAGTATATCAAAAACTTTAATTCCATATGTGCACCGTTAACTGATTTGACACGTAAAGGACATCCAGATCGCATTACATGGACACCACAATGTGAAATGGCTTACCAAGAATTGAAGGAAAAGCTCACAAGTAAACCTATTTTGAAATTACCTGACTTAAGTCAAGAATTCATAGTAAGGACGGATGCCAGTAATATTGGGTTAGGTGCAACTCTGCTACAGAAATCAGATGCATTGGATGGGGAATTAAGCCCAGTGGCATATGCTAGCAGAAAGTTGAATAAAGCTGAAACCAACTACTCAACTAGCGAAAAAGAATGTCTTGCAGTAATATGGGCGATAAAGAAATTCAATATTTATCTGTATGGTAAGGCATTTAAGTTGCAAACGGATCACAAACCTTTGTCGTTTCTAGCACAGGCTAGACATGAGAATTCTAGATTACTCCGTTGGTCTTTATTGATGCAGCCATTTGAGTTCAGCATAGAGTATATAAGTGGAAAAACAAATTTGGGAGCGGATTTTTTAAGCCGCCATCCGTGTGATGAGAATCACCCTAAACCCCAGGAAAAATAATAAATTTCTCTATGTGTATATAGAATTATAGACTGACATATAACGTCTGTTTTAAGAGGGGAGGATTTGTCGTGAGAAATTCTAATCCACATATATAAATTAAAACGTAAATATAAAGCCTAACAAATAAATTTAATAAAAGGAAAGAAGAATGGTAAAGAACAGTGCTGTCACAATGACTGTACGCGAAATCCCCCTTGTTTTCTCCTGCGTCTGCAAATTGTAACGTTTCACGTTGATAGTAAAGCCTTCTGCAGTATACACGCGTTTCCCAAACACACTAAAAAGTGTACTCCATTTCTAAGAAAAACCTTGAAATACGCAAGTTGACCTAGATTTAAAATTCCATTCATGTCTTTTTTCTACACTATGTTACCAAAAACAAAAGACAGATGGACTAAAGGATGGAGAGAAGGGAGAGGCAGAAAGCGAGGACACAGGCAATCCTACCACAGTCGCGCGATACACAACTACTACTATCACGCGTGTAAGACCACCAGCACTAGCTTTTTTTTTCAAATCGACAGTGATAAAAAGCCACTACCCATACCAGAGTTAGGTTTTAAAATCCTGAAAAACGCTTATTGGGAAATATGACATTATACTGGTTTACGTTTGAAAACATGACAGTACCCAGACACCCTAAAGTTTGGAAGTGAGGAAGTGGTAACAGCACGACTATCCTAGAAGAAAATGCATATTGGCTCCATTAGATGTATATATTTGGGTTCCTTAGGTCTTGCTGACAAAGTATATGTAAAACGTTACGCAAATAGTCTAGGAATTACCAAATTATAGCCAAAATAAAATAGTGAGGGTGTCAGACAACACCCAAATCAGAATCACTCAGTAAAATTTTTTTTAAGACCACCACATTGTACGGAAATAGCCTACCATGTTAACTCCTATTTGATTGGAGCGCAACAAATGTAAGGCTAAACACGATTAGTCGGACTATAAATACTATCTTTCGTTGTCACGGGAAACGGGAGTAGGAGTAACTTTTTTCAAACGATTGGGTAAACATGACATGATTGGTTAGAGCTGCGAATATACTCAATTCAGAGTGTCTGTTCCATGCCACATCTTGTAATAAACTTACTACAGAATCAGTGCGTTGAGCACCAGTGCATATTTTTCTAAATAAAAGCCTGGGACATCGGCAGATCGAAGTTGTGCTATATTCATTGCCAGTCAACGAAACTGTTTATTATTTCCATTGAATTGTGGTAAGCTTGAAATATTCAATATCTTTTAATGAAAATTGAATGTAAATTGATAATTTATGTCTGTATATATGTGTAGTTCAGTAGCGAACATGAGGTAAAGCCTATAGTGCTCCAGCCTGAACAGAAGGTGTCGGAGGAAAGTGAAACTACATGGAATTGCCAAACAGTACACTGACACCTAGATTATTGACTAGAAAGAAATAATGCTGGAATTGCAGAGGCGTAGTAACCATTAAGGAGGAATATACTGGTGTAAAGTATTTCAGATGAAGCTGACAGTTGGCCTAACGCTCTGAACTCAGTGTTTGTTATGTATTGTGCTCAGTGTAGAAATAGAGTATAAATTAGTTCTGAAGTAGGAGGTACAACCTTCTTGTTTCAGGGACCGTGGTCTTAAAGTTAATGAGCAGCACCTGGTCAGAGCTTTGCTGAATCCAGAGGCCGACAGCATACTCCTTGGTCCATATAGCAAACAGTGAGGTGTCTCCAGAATACAGGGGAGCACTCGAGCAGAGGAGTCTTTTCCTGCCGACATCACGAAAGTTAAGCCTATAGGGCCAGCTGAGCTCAACATTATGTACCCCCATCTTAAACTGACATTGTAAAATAAAATTAAGAGGGGAAATTAATTGTTTTAATGCCAGGAACTGAGAACATCTCCAATACTAGTTCCAACAGAAACAAACTATTGAAGTCATGATGACAAATACCAACATAGCTTGAAAAAAACAAAACCAGTATTACCTCATATTACTACTACACAACTGACACACATAGGATACTATTAATAAAATATGTCACTACAAGATTCATATTGATAAATTCTGTACATATAACTTGTAATTAAAATTGATTGTGATTCCTGGTTCACTTTGTATTTGAATCAGGACACATATACATTAATGACAGCACTGAATACATATTGATATTTGAAAATTTATCAGTGACTCATTTAAGATATTCTCATAGAGTGTTATATGTATGTGAGTGTTACAGTGTTGTCAAGTGTGGTGGAATAAATTAAATTGTTTATCTGTCTGTTGTTGTTGTGACTTACACTTCATCATATACATACCCTAGACATTTAACGTAGTCATCACAATATTCCAGAATAATTCTGACTGAGGCATAATGTGGTAGCAAGTAAGGTCATCTATAATACACTACACTTATTAGATATAGATACCTTCACAGCTGACCTCAGAGGACCATTGACATCTCTCGTAATACAGTTTCGTTCTAAGAGGTTAAGTGGGTGCGCATATGGCTGACCAAGCCAAGCGGGCAAGAAGAAGTTCTGTTCCATGACCGACATACAAGGCCCGAAGACCATACAGGCGGCACATTCACGCTTGACTTTCGAGCTGCACGTTTTTTCTGGGCTACCTCACACAGGTTGGCCTCGCTGACTGCAACACCTGTTTTGATAGTCGCCTCTCCAGGATGTGCGATCCTGTGCCAGTTGCTCCCAGGTGATTGTATTAATCTGGCAAGCTCTTCAGTGGACTCCCTCAGTCTGTCTTTGAAGCGCTTCTTTGGTCGTCCTCTTGTAGCTTTCCCTCCTCAACTCGCCATACAGCAGCCTCTTTGGGAGGCGTTCCTTTGACATATGTACAAGATGTCAGGTCCATCCTTTCAACTGAGCTTTCTGAATCAGTGTATTAGACACTGGGCATATTTGCTCTTGATAGAACCTCGGTATCTGGGATCTTATCCTGCCATCGAATGTTTAGCACGCGACGCCGCAGGCAGGTTGTATGGAAGTGTGATGGTAATTTTTCGAGCAGGTCTAGCATAAACAGTCCAACTCTCACTGGGCGTAGAGGAGGGTGGGGAAGTTCGGGGGACGGCACGGTACATCTTCAGTTTGGTCTTGACGATAATACCTCTAGGTCCCACACTGAGAGAGATCGCAGTCTTCCGAACGCAATACTGGCCCTTTGCTATTCTGTTAGCCACCCTGGTCGTCAATGTTGGCTTAGTCTTGAGAGACCGTGCTTCCCAAGTTCGTGAACTTATCCACAGCCACCATGTCTCTGTCCCCCCCCGTAATCGTTGGCTCCTTGCACGGTTGGTAATATAAACCTTAAATTTTCTTGACATTGATGGTTTTAGTCCGAAGCTTTCGCATTACAGCAGAGAAAGAAACGGCTCATTACCTTCCTGCATTTTCTGCTCGTGAGCTACTATTTAGAGCGCAATCGTCGGCAAACAGGAATTCGCGGATCGTATCAGTTTGCACCCTTGGTTTGAAGTCTGCATGGTGTTGAATAGTTTGCGCCATTATGTCGGTGACTTGATTGGTATATACCGAACTCGCTTCCGTTGATCAGTATCAGTCAGGCATGGCTGAAAACATCATGCTGATTCATTTTAGAGGGTTCTCCATTGTCCAAGACGCGGGGCACACATACCTTCATGGGAGCTGTTTGGAACCAGGGTGATAAATTTATCAGGACAGCCAAATTTTTTGACAGGATTTTCCATAGTCCACCTCTTGCTCACTGTATCGACTGCCTTGGTCAAGTCAATAAACGTATTAGTGTATAGGTCGCGATTTTGCCTCCTGAACATTTCTCTTCGAGTTGGCGAGCAGCAAATATCATGTCGAATCGTCCCTCGCCGGCTCTGAATCCGCACTGGCTTCGTGGGAGGTGTATGGTCCTGTATTTCAAGGTGTTCATTTAGGCGGTGTTGAGCAATACACGCGCCATGAAGACATATATATTATATATATATATATATATATATATATATATATATATTATATATATATATATATATTATATTTTATAATATGTGAGTGTGTGTGTGTGTGTGGTCTACGCCACATCATCAAAGGTATTTCGTGGAAGGAAGATGAAGAAGTGACATCATATGTCACGTGCTGTCACGTACGTGCTGCTCTTCAAAGCATGTAATTACACTGCTTGGGACAGCGTAGATAGACTAACGTTGTCCCTTTGCTCTCATGTTCCGCCGCATGGAAATATGGACGGTCGCATCCCCGAAATGATTATCTTCTACGGACAACTGGCACAAAGTTATGGCAAAAAGAGCAGTTGTCCAGACCGCAGCTCGCTGAGGTTCATAAATGTTTCGCATGACAGACATGCAAGGGCACTGGACATTAAACTTCCCATGCAACCTGGGAGGATGAAAACTGCCGAATAGCACAAAGTGCCGATGGCTATTAATCTACGCGCTCAATCACTGATGTGCGAAAAGAGCTCTTCCACGTCAAGCAGAAGAGAGGAGAAAACAACAAATGGAACACCAGGAGAATAAGCAGTTGAGGGCTGTCACCTCAGGGGCGCATTCCCATAGTCAGTTATGGCTGAAGGGGCTATTATTATTTTAATAAAGTTTAACATATAGTTAAATTTGTATCAAATGGAATAAGTTACAAACTACACATTACAAATACTGTGCAAATTATCAACTAATCTTTATCAGTTTTTTTCATTCAGACACTCCAATTTTCTTAACTTACAATATTCATCAGGTATGGTGTGACTTCTCCATTCGTAGATAGCTTTCCTCACTGTTGTGTTATGAAACCACAGCTGAAGAAATGTATTAACATAACAAGTTGCACCTAGATTCTTCAGGCCCACAAAATCACCCTGTGAATACAAAAACAATGAAAGAACTGCTAACATTTTTAGGATACCAAATTTAATGTACTATTCTCACAACTACTTAAAGAAAGTCCTAATCATGTGTTTTTAGCTCCATGCAACAGAGCAGAGGCCTTCAACAACACACTTGCCAAGTCTTTTTGTCCTGTAGACCATCCGCTCAAGTTTCTTTCGTCAGTGCTTTCCTACATCTTTTCACCTCTGTATCCAGTTCTCTTCTCCCTGTGTTTTGGTCTACCTCTGCCTTCTCTTCCCTGTATATTCCAGAACTAGGACTGCAACGACTTTAATGCAATCAACAAGTTCTCGCCTCAATGTGTGTCCTATCCATCGTCAGCGTCTTCTTCTCAATTCTTGTTCCACAGGTACTTGTCTGGTTATTGTCATCAATTTCTCATTTGTGACTTTGCCATACCATTTCAGTCCTTCTATTCTACTCGAGTTAACCAGTTTCATGAAAGTCTGCAGTATTTTGGTTGTTGCTTTTGTTGCTCTCAATGTCTCAGAGCCGTACAATAGGACTGACTTGACGTTTGAGTTGAAGATTCTTACTTTCATGTTGGACTTGATTTCACTATTGTGTTTTTTCCATATGATTTCCCCGTGCAATAAAGCTCCTCTTGCTTTTTGTATTCTTATTTTGATATCATTGTCCAGTGTCTCTCCAAACTTATATATTACTACAAGGTATGTGTAAAACGATTCTACATCTTTTAGTGGTGGTTTCTTCAAGTTCAACCTTGTGGAATATCATTTCGTGCATTTATTCTCATAATCTTTGTAAATTTTCAAACTGTGTTTTTTCAGGCCCACTTGTTGTGACCTCTCATACGAGAAATTTTCAACAATGTTAAATTGCATCTTTATGGTTATGGGTGTGGCAGTAAGGGAAAGAAGAATCTGAAGTCTGAACACGAGTTTATACTAGACGGGGTAGAAAAAAGGGATGTGCGGATTTGTTTTTCCATAGGACAGGGTCAAAAACATAAAAATTTAGGCACGCTTCTCATCGAGCTAAGAGGCGCGAGCGGACGTCGGAACAGATAACTAATTAGAAAGAAGGAAGCCCATTTGAAGGCGAACCATAAGTTAGAAGGAGAACTTAAATGTCGTTTCTTAGATATCCGGGACCCAAAAGATGCAGCAATAGAGAATGCAGTTAGTGACCCATAGATTGACTGCTTGCATCAGGGTCAGCGAACCAGAGCTGACGAAGACCGTACTCCACCTCCACGCGGTGGTCCTGGAAACAGTCCAGGCTGCAATCACAGCAGTCTGGCTGAGCGAGATAGGAATTCGTCAGAGGGAAGGCAAACCCGTCCCCAAAAATGCCGTGCTGAAGTCGGATGTGTCGACCGAAAGGCGCAGATATCACAGCTCCGGCGTAAACAGACACAACGCAACCAACGTCCTTTGCAAGAAGAACGAGGAAGGAAGGAACAAGAAGAATTTTAATGAATATGTACATGAGTAGTTTAAGAGAACCAATCTTTTTTTTTTTTAATTTAATCACCCCTTCTGGGGCACAAACTGGTACCAAAACCCAAAGAAATACGTAACTAACGTTAAGGGTTTCTCCTTTTACGAATATACAAAGATTAGTGATCACAACCGAAAGACTTAATAAGTATAGCCAGCAGGTGGGCTTGATCCATCAATTTAAAGAAGTCTGAGGTCATGACGCTCAATGTGAGCAACCCTGAGCCCATATCAGTAAGGAATCAGCAATTGGTACAGACAGATACCTTCACATACCTAGGAAGCATAGTAACACCAGACGGCGGGGCAGGCAAAGACATCAACATCAGAATGAATAAGGCAAGAACAGCCTTCTTTAGCCTAACAACATCTGGAAGTCCTCCCAATACAGCACAAGCACAAAATTAAGATTATATCAGAGCTGTGTGCTTTCTGTGCTTCTCTATGGTGCGGAATGCTGGAGAGTTACGGAGAAGGAAACGTCGAAATTGTCCTCTTTTCACACAACATGCCTAAGAAAAATTCACCGAATCTTTTGGCCGAATACCATCACTAACCAAGATCTGCTTACTTGTAGCAAGCAAGAGGACATGCACACCATCATAGCTGGCAGACGCTGGAGCTGGGTTGGCCATGTCCTCAGAAGAGACCCTGATGCCATCACAAGAACAGCTATGCTTTGGACCCCTGAACGAAAACGAAAGAGAGGCCGACCAAAAACAACCTGGCGGAGGACTGTGGATGCTGAGATGCAAAGATTGAACCAGAGTTGGGGCACTGTACGAAGGATGGCCACCGACCGAGCAAAGTGGAATCAATTTGTTGTTGCCATACAAGACGCCACTAGGCGTGATGGCCACTGACTGCTTTGACGGTCGGCGGTTAAGGATCAAAGAAGAAGAAGAAGTGATCACAAAATACTTGACCAAAGTCGTTTTGCAATGCGATCGACAAATGTAAGTTATTAGCAATTAAATAAACTCGTATTCATGTTTACTTATTTACTGCCTATGATTTTCTTTAAATTTCTTTTTTAAATTTTTGTGATCCACTTTTTACAAACAAATTGACAATAATTATCTTGTCATCTTTAATAAATGTTAATGTTATTTCCCTTCCTCTAATTTTGAGCACTTGTATAGATTATTTCCCTTGCTGTCTACATAAATGTATGGGAAATTAAGTTTTCTATCTTAGCCCTGATGATTCATCGATTGCTGTTTCATTCACTAATAGGCGATCATTAATTGTTCTCATTAGTCGTATCCAGTGCACCTACTGTGGGTGCTATTGAAAGCTAGGCTGTCAGCTCTTTCATTGCCGCGTACCCCTGCATGACCAGGACTGTAGATCCACACCAGTTACTGATGATTCGTAGCTTCTACATAATTTTTTCTTTCATGCCATAGGCATTCATGCTTCCGAAGCATGGACTGAGAGTCGGACACAATAACTGTTCATGTTAATGAAGTTTGAAACAGCCATATTAGTGCTGCAGTTGCTGCTTCAACCTCCATTCTCATGCCGGAGGTTGTTAATATTGTTTAGGTACGTGGCTCATTTCTGTCAGTTTCTTCTTTTTTGATCCTTAGCTACCGACTGTCAAAGCAGCCATTGGCCATCACGTCTGGTGGCGTCTCCAGCGAATTCTGTGAAGCGGTGTGTGGCGTGGCTCTTGAACTTCTTTCTTGTCGGCGATGTTGTGTCTGTCTGTCAACATTCTGGGTACCCATCGTGCACAAACTTTTGAATAACCCAGGTCTTTAATGATGTTCTGGACACTGCCTTTACTAATGGACAACATGGAAGAAAGTTCATCCAGTGTTACCCGACGGTCACCACGAAAGATGCCATCAACTCGATGAATGTTGTGTGGAGTCACTGCGGTAGACGGACGGCCAGTCTGCTTTGCGTCAGCCATTGAGGATTGACCTACTTCAGCTTCGTCACAACGATGTACCCAACGTCGGACAGTGCTAACATCCACTGTTGAATCTCCATAAACATTCTTCAAACGTTCGTGGATGCGAATTGGGGGTCTCGCCTTCAGCATTGAGGAATTCTATGACATAACGTTGTTTTAACCGAACGTCTTTGGCAGCCATTTTAAAACTGTTACAGTGGTGCCACCTGTTACTGAAACAGGTTGGTAATGTTATACAGTGCAGAAGAGTGTTTGAGGAATCCTGCTAAATTTACAAATTGCACACCGATGCAGTATTTACATACATAAAAAAATAGGAGGCATTACTTATTGATCTTCCCTCGTAGATGGTCTTGTGATGGCTTTAGGATCTCTTATGAGGACGTTACTAACCCAGCTCCAGCGTCTGCCAGCTAAAACAGTGTGCATTGCTCCGAGTAAGCAGTTCTTGGTTGGTGATGGTATTTGGCCAAACATATTCAAAGAATTTTCCTTAAGTAGATTGTGTGGAAAGAGGACACTTTCGACCTTTCCTTCTCTGTTACTCTCCAGCATTGCGCACCTTAGAGAAGCACATAAAGTACACGGTTCTCATATAATCATAATTTGGTGTTTGTGCTGTACTGAGAGGATTACTAGATTTTGTTTAGACGAGCAAAGGATGCTCTCGCTTTATTCATTATGTTACTGATGTCCTTGCTTGTTCCGCCCTCTGGTGTTCCTATGCATCCTAGATATGTAAATGTGTCTGCCTGTTCTAGCTTCTGGTTCCTTATTGTTATGGGCTCAAGATTGCCCAATTGTGTGTCATGACCTCTGTCTTCTTTAGATTGATGTTCAGACCCACCTGTTGGCTATACTTATTCAGTCTATTTGTTTATTCTTGAATGTGTTGATGGGAATTTGCGAGTAGTTCAATGCCATCTGCATATTCCAGGTCTTCCAGTGTAAAAAACGTTGTCCATTTATTCCTCTTGGACTGCCCTCTGTTGTCTGGCGCGTCACCCACTTCTTTCAGTAACACTTCCTAAACACTAAAACACAATAGAACACACAGACATTGATATGTCGGGACAATTTCTTTTTAAATGTTCAAATGTTTCCAATATACTTTACGCCACCGTATTTTTTTATTTTATTTTTTATTTTAAGAACCACAAATGCCTCTGTTGCTTTTCGGGGACACAATATCTGGAACTATCCCCAATTTTTATTACGCAGTTACCGCAAGTATTGACACAAAAAAAGTGTCTGCATCATCATAGATGAAGCTTCAATGATTTCGTGCCACTGTTTTCGTACTTCTGCAGCAATATAGAAATGAAAGAAACGACCACTGGAGAATTTAATATCGTCATAAGGGCATGCAGCAGAAAGAGCACGACATAATTATTTGCCGGCCATGTTGAAGGTGATCATAAGTTAGAGGAAACTTTGTGTCGTTTCTTAGATATCCAGGGTCCGGATTGTGTAGACATACGCCTCAACATATAGATAGATAGATGAGTCCCGACAAGGCACAAGAAGGAAGGAGCGGTTAAGCTCTATTATGAAACTGGGGTACGTAGATGTTGCGGGTCGATTGTTGAGTTGTTGCGGGTCGATTTCTTCTTAATTCTAGTTGAAGGTATACACCTTGCGTGATTATCATTATCCAATTGAGGGTCAACATAAATTGTCTCATTGATTAATACATGTCCAAGAAACATTGGTTCCGTATGAACCTCATTACCATTAGTATTAACTCCTTATGAAAGAGAGTTCATCAGGCATAACAACAAGCAACAATGTAAGTTGAAGCAACCAACCGCAACATGATTAACGTGGGTAAGTCCTTTGCTTGAGTCCAACATTTATTGACGATAAAACATCTGAAGACATCACGAGCATTGTTTATAATACGTATACAATTCATGTGAGCGTTAAATCAATACATCTTAGTAACAGTCCGTGTCCAATAATTGAATTAATGTAGACAGAACAGTATAGCTATATGCACGCGCAGTTGGGGATTCCAACAGCCGACAGTGAGCGTATGAGTCTGGCGAATATAAATATTATGGACTGTTTTATAATCCTTCCTTGAATTCGGTTATATACTAACTTTATCATTTCATCTCTTTCACATAACTTTGGACTGACCCCGAGTCCTTACTTCGAAGTAACTATCTATATATATATGCGGCAATACAATGCCCAACACTGGAAGGATATAGGACGCGTCTTCACAGCTTGACGGTCAACGTAAAAAGTGTCTCGTATCTAAGTCACGGTGCGTAACCTATCAACGCTAACACGTCATAATTCGATCGTGTACATAGCGTTCAGCAGACCGTGAATTATTAACATCAAATTATATTAAATGCTGTCACCCTAAAAATTGCACACTGCCAACCATAGCAGACGACTTCAATAAAAATACCGTAACAGTAGAGTAAATTAGTATGGCAATTCAATGGCTTGGATATTTGTGCCAAGATAGCGACCACCTAGAGTCAGGAAAAGTAACATTCCCCAGAGTTGTCCGGTAACTATCTTAATAACCTGAACCTTAACCAGTAGTAATAACCATAACTAGAGAGCCACAAGAAGGAAGAAAAGGACATAGGCAGTAGTAACACCCAAAGAGACAATAGACATAAGACAGCGCAATTCTGAATACATGGTTGTACGGAAGCCAATGTTAAAGAGGGAAGAGTCGGCCGGACCCAGATTGTTGGAGGTCCCACCGACAGCATTGTTCTACATAATGTAAATAAATATTATTCCAGTTGAATGCGGCTGTCAGAACCAAACTATGCTGTGGATTTTAATAATACTGATATCTATATACTTGGCTCGCTCTCTTAGGAGTATGACCACAACACAAATGGCTGACAATAAGAAATAAACACCTTTCTACAGGTTTTTCCGTTTAATCATAGACACACACAATACAGGCCTCACACGGCCACAAACGTATGAAATACATAGATTAATTCCAGAGAAACTTGCCAATACTTCATATAACTAATCGATCTCATACATGGCAGTATGACTGCACTATACAACAAAACTCTATACTGAATATCGCTCACTATGGCGCCCAAAAGCTATGACAAAGAAACACTCAATACATAGCCAAATGATAATCTGCAGTCTGAATATGCAATCCACGGGACACAATACAAATCCAGAATTACAACTAATAACCAACAGACTTCACTATGGCAATCTCTGGATAATGCTCCACACATGAACAGCACAGCACTTGCTGGCGAACAGGGAACAATCCATCCGTCCTCGCTCGGACATCGACTAGAAACTGACTGCCTCGTTCGCGCCTAATCTCTTCCGGCTTCCGTCTTTGTCACATGACTTCGTCCGTTTTACGTTATATCAGCGCTGCCGAAACACAACGTAGCCAGTCTGATATTTCGGCGAAATAGCGCCGTGATTTCCACCCCCTTCCCGCCTTAAGAAAGAAAACGTAGTTTTCTTCAATCGGAGGAAGCTTCGCCCGAACCCCCTTTGGAGTTGGGACGATCATATGCAGTACACAGCATCTCCTCAACTGAACCGATAGAAAGCTATAGTTCTATCCTGCCATTGTCAATACTACATTTTGCAAGCTCACTAAAACACAACATGAGTATGAAGTAAGCAATCCCAGGTTATGGCAGCCGTCAAAAATGACAACGACTGTCCTCACCTGGTCTACCACAAACATAGTGCAAGGTCCATTCATAGTAACCATTATATAGATATACATACACAATAATCAATACTTGGTTCATGCAGTCCTTTTACAAATTTCAAACATACAGTAAATTCAATTATATAGGTAATTGCTTTTATGGCCTCAAAATACCTCAATTACAAAGCACAACATAGTAATAACATGTGACCTCCACCTCCTCAGTCATCCTTATTACATCATAAAGCTGTATATCACAACTTATATTTTAACAGAATAGTACTGGTTTCGTGGGTCACACTCTGCGGTTCGGTTCGCGTTAACCGAAACACCCTAACTGAACGCGAAACCCGATACCTCCCATGGTTATTGCTGCACTATCAGCAGATGGTTATGGAGTAACGATATGTGCTTCCACATGACTGCCACACGCGCCACACCTATTCGCGAAAGTCACTCGTGCAACTTTGGTATCGTCCCTCAATGACAATACCTCCACGAACTTCACTGGCGCGACTTCACTAAACACTCGTCTGAGTGTTCGCCAGCTAGCCTTCGGGGGGATATTGCGGACCAATATCGCGCGGTCACTCGCTATCAAACCCTCAGCTATGCCTCTACCGTTCCTATGCATGTCACTTGGCATCGGACTGCGAGTATTAATGGACGCCTGTCGCGAACCCCATCTCAGATGTACCTTCGTCTCAGGTGGTGATATCTCGACCACCTGGTCGTCCGCCTCGGAACTTTAGTGTTGCTGAGCCTCTGCTCCAGCCACACCCATGGCATAATGCACTCCCCGCACATTGCTGACGATTAAATTGGCGATCGGGTTTTCGAGGACGAACGCGTTCACTCTACCTGACAGGAACGGGGTGTCCACATTAATACACGCCTGGGGGTAAGACTCAACTTTGCCCCCAAACGTGGTACACTTCACAGTTTTGCCTGTAAGGCACGACTCGTCGATACACGACCGATGCACCCCAACTGTGGTACACTCAGTGTCCCTCAACACGGAGACTGGTTTCTTCTCCACCACACCTTTGTGGAGAGCCACCTTGCCAGTCTCATGGAACGCCGACAGACATGGTGCCGCATGACCGCAGCGTAGCATTATATTCTCGTTTGCATGGAACAACAGACGGCACCCCACACAGTCCTCACTATTGGCTGTGTCCAACACAAACGCGGAATTCGCGTGCTCGATTGGGGTAGCACACGTGTCAGCATAATGACCCCTGCCACCACAATTGGTACACATGCGCTCCCTCTTCGACTCATCGTGTGAACTCTTGCTGGGGCTTTTAGCTGGTGACGATCGCGCATCAGAGTCGGAAGATCGACTCTCTGAGGAACCACTCCTCTGCTTGAAATGTTTTGCTTTATACCAGAAACAATCTTCGTCACGCGATTCCCCGAAGCGTACCTGCTTACGCGTTTGGCGCTCTCCTGCGTCGTTATCACTCTTACATTGTCGGTTGTGCCAACTCGACCGACCATTCCGATGAGATCGGAAGTTTCCATAGTTTCCTCTGCGTGGCTGATAGGGACTGGAGGGCCTATCGTACTTCTGCTCTTGGCCCCTGTCTGCATCGCCTGACTGATCTTGCCATGATTGGCGCTGTACCTTGCCGACAACAGCAATTACGGCTTCAGACAGGTCAGAACGATGGATGGGTTTGCCCGGAGACGGAACTTCCGGAGCAACCGTTCCTTCACCTTGTCGTAATCAGTCCTTTCTTCCAGCGGGAGACTATAAAAAGTCGTCATCGCAGGCCCTACTAGCAATGTGGATAGCAGAGATGGCCACTGACCTCTGTCAGCCTTCCAGGCCACGCATTCGGCCTCGAATCTCTCGAGGAAAAAATCTAAACTGTCGATTTTATCATTAAAATTCGGTAGACGCAGCCTAAAGGGACATTGAGACCCCCCCCCCCCAGGAGTCGAGTTCTGACCACTCGCACCCACCTCTAGCCTCCTTAACTGTACTTCCTTATCAGCTTCTATTCTTTTTCCCTCTAGAGCTAATCTTAATCTCTCTAATTCTAACTCTCTATCCTCTTTCATCTCCTTTTCTTGTAAATCACGTTCCAACTTCTTTTCTTGTAATTCTCGTTCCAACTTCTTTTCTTGAAATTCTCTATCTTCTTTTTACTTCTTTTCTTGTAAATCAAATTCTCTCTCCTCTTTCATCTTCTTTTCTTGTAATTCTCGTTCCATCTTATTTTTCTGTAACTCTAATTCTGACTTCATGAGTTCTCGTTCCTTGGCACGTAAATCTCTTAAGGCATCCTGATTCTCTTTAGATTGGAATTCTGCCTTGGCATAATCCAACAATTCTTTTCCTATGTACCCAGCATCCTTGCCTAGCCGCATGAAACTATCATAGTCCATGATGTACACTCCCATTACTCAATACTATCTATGACACTGCTTCTTTTGTAACTTGTACCAAACCCACCTCGCTTATATCAACAAAACTCTCTCTCTGCTTACACAGTATTCCGTAAAGATATGTAAATAGTAATCTCACTTCTCAAATTTACAAATACATGTATGTAAGTATAAACCACCACACCTCTCAAAGTATACACATAATCCACTTTACCTCTTACTGTATAAATATAATTTTCCTTTGCCACTTGGCTACTGTCTCCTCATGTTTCATGAATGCTGTTATGGTAACTTTATAATGTTGCATGCCTTTAAATTAATGCTTAAAGCATCATGTGGGAATGAAAGGATATAGTATATAAGATTAATGAGAGTTGAAGGGCAGAATGTTAGACGGGCCTGCGCGCCCAATTCTTTACCCTTCGAAAATAAAGTTCGTTCGTTCGTTCACTCTGTAAGTTTGGTCCTTCCGACCACATAGTCTCTATGACACAATTGACAACACCCTTACTATAGTCAACATATGTATTATATCAGCTGATAATACTTCTTGGTGCTATGACACCACTGTACCAAGTTTGACAATAAATCAGCTTTTACACCGTAGTCTGTTACTGGCACCCACACTGGTGCTGTACTCTGACAATATATAACTAATTAATATACCTTCTAACTGGAATGTTTACACTGGCAAAATGAACACTCCACAGATGAAAAGACACACACCGAACACTACGATAAATCCCAGTCACGAGGAGTAAGATGACAGACACGATCAGAGCAGGAATAGACTGATGCTGACAACGAACGAAAACAAGGGATACCTTTTAACGTATTCACAAGATAGCAAGAAGGAAAGAGAGATCACACCACTTAAACACATCAGAAGAATTACTGAATGTACAAGACAATGTAAATACACACCACACTGGTACACCTAACACCGACAGGGCTTGGAATGTTAAGTAGGGCAGTCGCAGGAAAACCTTCTGCCATACTTCGCCACTAAACATACACCGCCACACCCTAGAAAGAACTCAGTCTAATCCAATCTTTTCCACAAGTGAGAAAAGGAAGAATTAAACTCGCCACCCGTCCACCCTTGAACTCACAAATATAATATTAAACACAGTAGACTGAACAATAACTACACTTAACAATGAAGTGTTGGGAGCTATCTCCTTCACTAGTCACTACCACCTCATACAAACAAAATAAACTAAATAACATATAAGCAATACTAACACTACAACATATCAAAGATATATAATGTAAATACCCCAAGTAATAAGAACTTATAGCGAAAGATCCCACCTAACTAACTAACCCCATATAACGATAGAGACTAAGTTTCTACAAAGAAAGCGAGGAAAAAGAACAAAACAAAGGAAAGAAAAACAACAACAAAGCAATAAGCAAATCTCAGTAACAGACGTATAAAAGACAAAGTTTGTTGCTAACCTATCAAGACCCCGACACACTGTCCAACTACCCTAGAGAACCAGACTGAACAATAAGTAGTATCAGGTGGATAGAGAGAAAAGAAAATTTTAAAGGAAGATAACAGAATTTAATGGAAAAGCAAGAAAAACATAAATATAACAAATCATACAGAGATTTACAAACAAAAACTTAACTGATGGTCCAGCGCCGCTTGTCCAAGCTGCTCTTCAGCACCGATGATGAAGATGACGACAGAATACACAGTTCTCCACAAAACTTTACAACGTCGAAACGAAAATAAAGTTCCAGAAAAACAGACTTCTACGTAAGTCTGTGCCAGCTTATAACATTAATGTCCTTTGGCACAGAGGCGTTGGTAGGCACCCATTGGACATGCACATCAGTGAAGTAAGGTAACTGTTGAAGATTGTTTCATGTTTACAGGCATTTGGATTTGAGCTCGATCCGAATGACTGTATCATGGAACACCTCAAATGAAAGAGATATATCTCATCGACCGATGTCGATGATTGTTGCATGTGTGCAGGCATTTGAGTTTGGCCGACTCGAATTGCTGCACCATGGAACATCGCAATTGAATATATATTAACGACATAGTATGCATATCTCTAAGCATGACGCGTATGTCTTGGTAACGTCATTCGACTTGTGGGTTTTGACCCCTACGGCAGTGTGTTTCAGAAGTGTGGCCATTGTCACTTGGATTGTGTGTTATAACCACTTAGAAATGTGTGGCGTTGTCCACTTAATGGATGTGTGTGGCTGGGAAGCCAATTGAGCAGTGTATTTTGTGGATCAAATGTAAGTCGTCTCGTTCCTAACGCAGTTTGTATATTTATGGCAGATTAGCCTGGCGGGGTATGCCAAAGGAACATTATAAAACCAGCAACATTAGTAAGACTAGTATAGATGAATATTATATAGCTAGCGGCAGACGTAAGCCTAGTGTAATAGGATATTAGACGACTAGCAGTAGACGTAAGCCTAGCGTAAGAAGTATATTGCAAAACTAGCAGGATAAGTAAGTCTAGTGCAAAAGGCTATTGTTAAACTAGCGACGGGAGTAAGTCTAGTTAGCCTCTGAATTTATGCCAAAAGACATTGGCCGGTAAAAGGAACTGACCGCTAACCAGAAGTCTAGATAGACATTAATGAACATGTGCTTTAAATGAAAGAACAAGGACTCTTGCAATACGTACATGAATGTGATGTGAACTATGTCGCCATGTAGTTGTGTCCGCTCATGGAATGATATTATTAATTAAAATGTTTGAGTCGTCGAATCCTGGTCTTATCAACTGACGTATTCTGAGTTGAGTTAAATACTGTTTATATTCAACTATAATGACCAGTGACACTTAATGCCTGAACACGCTGCATCTCACACTGCTAATATTATTAATAAGACAAGAGACTAATACAGGTCAGTCAATATTCATATCTTTAATATGAAACATTTTCAGCTATCAATGCATCACACGGGTTAATACAGACAATATCGATACCAACGAAGAGTATTACGGAATCCTATAAAAGTGATATAAGAACCCGAAGGACTTTGACTCTAGGAACAGAATACGCATCCAACATCTTGGTCATCCTAAACAACTAGTGTCAGAACGTTAAAAGCCCATAACATACGGGAGTCAGTCCGCAACATACTGGTGTCAGAAGCGTCTGGATTTCTTGAATACTATGACCCCCATCAAGTATCGAAGAAAGTTAAATTGACGATGAACGTTTGAAAGCAAACCCGGTCCCAAAAATGCCGTGCTGAAGTCGGATGTGTCGACCGAAAGGTGCAGATATCACAGCTCAGGCGTAAACAGACACAACGCAACCAACGTCCTTTTCAGGACGAACGAGGAAGAAGAAGAAGAAGAAGAAAGCAAGATCATTCATTCAAGCCAAGCTGGCAACTGTAATGCGCATGTCAGTAAGTGACGTCACTGTATCGATGCCGTCACCGCTAGCAGACAACATCGCCTGAGAGAATCCTGTTTTTCATCCCCCACAAGAGAATGAACCATACTGATAGAACAGAAGTCTTCCAGTCTAGAACCTGAACCAGTGGACATGTATTTCTTCATCAAAACCATCTAAGGCTGCAACGCAGATCGATTGAAGAAGCTACGTTCGAAGACCGGCAATACTTTCAAACGGCTCTACTACGAAGGTCAAGGTCTACTATCAATGGACTTCAGCTGTTGACTACACTTGTGTGGAACTAGGATTAGATTTACATGCACTCATGTATTTCTCAGAGGGACAGATAAACAGATAAGTTCTTAATTTTACTTAGGCGCTTGAACATTATCATACTGTCCTTGAATTAGCTTTGGTCTACAGTTCATCATCACTTTGCTTACTTTTCTACTTATCATCTGTGTTCTCCCATTCATGTTTATCCGTATATTTGTATATTCGTCGGGTAGGAAGGAAAGGGCTTAATATTGGCTGGAATTTTCCCAGGAAAACTTCAGTGAATGTTAACGTCTATTAGGTTTTCATGCTTATACTAGCTGACTGAGGATCTGACTGATTAAATTTTTTCTTTTGAGTCAGGAAATAAATGTTTCTTCAGTTCGCAGTATAACCATATTTTTGGTGTACTTAGTAGTTTCGTCATGTAGATTACGTCATCATTATTTGCATAACCTTATTTCGGTATTGTTTACAATTGTTTTCGGGTGTTTTCTAAAACTTCTCTGTCTACACGTTAGTTATAGACGACCTGTCTCGTTATTTTTTTTTGTAATGTCAATTCTTCACTTTCTTTTACTGATTACTCTGTATAAGTCTCCCTTATTTACTTTATAATCGTAAATTTTTGTCGCATAATTGAGAAATCATTTCATTGTAATTCATTTGATTGTTTTCATTGTCCTTTGTCACCTGTTCTTGTATTTTGTTTGTTGTTAATCAATATATTCATGTACATAACAGATTGAGTTCTATATCCTAGTGTATATTATAGACTATTGAAAATATTCACAAACCTATAACCATGTCGAAAGTGGAAGAGATTTTCGCAGAGGGCATACGCATAGGAAAATCAGGTTTTCAAATGGCTATGTATGCCAAAACTCAGTTCACTATACGTGAACATGAGTTGTTAAAGGAAAACCAATATGCAGAGGCGAGAATAAATTCTCTTGTTCGCGATATGACGAAATTGAGAAAAGAGTTGAAAGAAAAAGATAAAGAGAAAGTAAACCAAAATGCAGATGTCAGAGTAAAGGGTCTTGTTCGTGATATGACGAAATTGAGACTCGAGTTGAGAGAGAAGAATGATAAAGAGAAATCTCTTACTCAGGAATTGGTTACTGTGAAAGCAGAATATGAGAATTTTAAATGTGAGGCCCAGACTTATGTAGATTCAAAGTCTGAAACATTATGTGCTCTAAGATTCGAGAACTCAGAGCTCAGGGATAATATTAAACGACTAAGTGACAGAAACAAGGAGTTTTAAGTTAGTAAGTCAGAACTTAGTAAACCTATTCCTGATTTGAAATTGGGAAATTTAAAACAGGACATCAGGTATGAGAGTGATAAGGAAAAAGCTCTTACCAGTGAGCTGGAACAAGTAAAGATAGACTATGAGAAATTCAAAGTTGGGGCCCAGAAGCGTGTAGATTCCATAATGCTCCAGATTATTGGTCTATTAGATGAGAACAAAGATCTAATTCAACAACGTGAGGAGAAAAAAATAGGATTGCCCGATCAAGTTGATGAGCTTAAGAAAAGCCATTATAGCGCTATTGGAGCACTACAACTTGAACTTCAACAAGAAAAGGCAAAGAATGTGGAGATTGTCAGTAGACACACTATAGAAATTGAACAACTGACTAAAACTGCTGATACGAAACACAAGGTTAAAGATTTAGAGATCATTAAATTACATCGAAGGGTAGATGTTTTGTTAGATATTATATCACAGAGTCATGTATTACCATCTGGTGGAATTGACTTAGGTATGAAATTGGGTTCCCGTGATATTTCACCACACCCAAACGACTTTGTGCAGAAGCATAGCATTTCAGATGCTAAACTTGGTGATGATACACATCGTTTTCATAAGGGTGATATTCGACTTCCAGCATTCAATGCTAAGGTTCATTTACAACGAGGGGATAGTCGATCATTTCGAGGAAAATATACTTTTCATCGTCAGGATCCTTATGTCAGGGCTTCCTGTCGTAAACATTCTGATTCTCAAGATGGTGAATCTTGGCGTAAGGCCAGTGCTAGGTATGTCACTATGGAAAGATGTTCACCACAAGAAAATAATAATAGTGAATTAGGTAACTGTGAGGGAGATGAACATATTGGAGGTGTTACAACTGGGGACAGGAAAGATACGACAGATCAGATTGACAAGCATCGGGCTACACCCGATGTAAATGAGCTACGACAGGTGAAATTTGCACATGATACTTCTACTCTTAAGAGTATGAATGATGTTGTCAAAGATGAATTTACTAGAAAGAGTCATGACGCTATACGAGGGGTTGTTGATAATCTTACTCGTCGGGATGATCACAAGTATAACCTTAATCATCCCACCACTACGACATGCAGGGGACAATATATACGTGGGAGTACCTCTGTGCGCGTGCCTTGCACGACACATGATAGTTTTAATGATTCTCGGGCTCAGTTCAGACCTGGCCGAGATCATATTTCACTGAATCGCACTGTTTTAGTGCGCAATTTACCTTCGAGCGCGACTTGGTATACGCTCAGGAGATTTTTCCAACGTGTCGGAGATGTTGAATTTGTTCGTATGTTCAAACTTCAACACTCTTCTCAACAGCTAGCGTTTGTTCGCTTTTCTAGATATTACGACGCTCGAAGGGCTGTAAAATTCAAGAATGGTTCTCGGTTTGCACACCATTACTTAGACGTGCAACTCGCACGCAATTCTACACCACGCACTTTATAGTTGCGTTGGATTATCTATTTTCTTCTGTCTTTGGATGTTTTGTTCTTCTCTACATCCATAGTTTTGTGTGCTATTTTTTTATATTTTTTGCACATAATAATTTTTTGTCAATAATATAGACCTACGGTTATAGACCTTAGTTCTTTTCATCTATTTTCACTGATTAGATCTGTCATCAGTGATAATTGCATTATTTTGGTACCTTCACTACTTTCTACACTTTTATCGTTATTGCTTTGTGTAGCGATGATTCGTTACTTAGGTGCGAATGATGCGCCGCCCTCTTGGCGATCGAGAAGATGTCTTCACATATGTCATCCTAGGCGTAATTGATTTCTGTCTACTCCTTTGTCCGCACTGTTGGCCAAAGGTAGTCCTAATAAGGTACGTTGGGAACCAGATTGCGAAAGCGCTTTGGTAACAATTAAGAAGTTATTTAGTAATGCACCTATTTCGTTATTACCGAATATACGTATTCCATTCATACTTCAATCAGATGCCTCGAGTTACTCAATGGGTGGATGTTTGCTGCAATGTTACAAGGTAACACTCCATCCATGTTTCTATGTGTCAAGGAAACTGACTTCAGCGGAACAGAAGTATGCGACAGGTGAACGTGAACTCCTGTCGATGGTCTGGTGCCTGGAGAAGCTGTCAAGATACCTCATCGGCACGCACTTTTTTATCATGACAGACCACAGCCCTCTTACGTACATAACATCTAGAACAATGCGTAACGCCAGAATACACCGATGGTACTTGTTGATTCAAGAATTTTCGTTTACGATTCTGCCTATTGCTGGATCAGACAATAACTTGGCGGATCTTCTATCGCGCAACTTCTCTGATAAGAAAATGAATTAACTCTTTAGTTACCATTTTGAGAAGTGCTATTATTATTGTTATGAAATTTATTATGTGTACTTAATGAGTATGATAGTTATAAGTGCATAGTACTAATACTAATATAATCGAGAGACGAGCGTCTTCTCCACCACTATCACACGTGCCACAAGTGTCATGTTTGGAAGTGAGGGGGATGATGTTGAGGATTGTTTCATGTTTACAGGCATTTGGATTTGAGCTCGATCCGAATGACTGTATCATGGAACACCTCAAATGAAAGAGATATATCTCATCGACCGATGTCGATGATTGTTGCATGTGTGCAGGCATTTGAGTTTGGCCGACTCGAATTGCTGCACCATGGAACATCGCAATTGAATATATATTAACGACATAGTATGCATATCTCTATGCATGACGCGTATGTCTTGGTAACGTCATTCGACTTGTGGGTTTTGACCCCTACGGCAGTGTGTTTCAGAAGTGTGGCCATTGCCACTAGGATTGTGTGGTATAACCACTTAGAAATGTGTGGCGTTGTCCACTTAATGGATGTGTGTGGCTGGGAAGCCAATTGAGCAGTGTATTTTGCGGATCAAATGTAAGTCGTCTCGTTCCTAACGCAGTTTGTATATTTATGGCAGATTAGCCTGGCGGGGTATGCCAAAGGAACATTATAAAACTAGCAGCATTAGTAAGACTAGTATAGATGAATATTATATAGCTAGCGGCAGACGTAAGCCTAGTGTAATAGGATATTAGACGACTAGCAGTAGACGTAAGCCTAGCGTAAGAAGTATATTGCAAAACTAGCAGGATAAGTAAGTCTAGTGCAAAAGGCTATTGTTAAACTAGCGACGGGAGTAAGTCTAGTTAGCCTCTGAATTTATGCCAAAAGACATTGGCCGGTAAAAGGAACTGACCACTAACCAGAAGTCTAGATAGACATTAATGAACATGTGCTTTTAATGAAAGAACAAGGACTCTTGCAATACGTACATGAATGTGATGTGAACTATGTCGCCATGTAGTTGTGTCCGCTCATGGAATGATATTATTAATTAAAATGTTTGAGTCGTCGAATCCTGGTCTTATCAACTGACGTATTCTGAGTTGAGTTAAATACTGTTTATATTCAACTGTAATGACCAGTGACACTTAATGCCTGAACACGCTGCATCTCACACTGCTAATATTATTAATAAGACAAGAGACTAATACAGGTCAGTCAATATTCATATCTTTAATATGAAACATGTTCAGCTATCAATGCATCACACGGGTTAATACAGACAACATCGATACCAACGAAGAGTATTACGGAATCCTATAAAGTGATATAAGAACCCGAAGGACTTTGACTCTAGGAACAGAATACGCATCCAACATCTTGGTCATCCTAAACAACTAGTGTCAGAACGTTAAAAGCCCATTACATACGGGAGTCAGTCCGCAACAGTCACGACGGAGGCGTTGGTAGGCACCCACTGGACAAGCACATCAGTGAAATAAGGTCACGACAGAGGTGTTGGTAGGCACCCACTGAACAAGCACATCAATGAAGTAAGGTCACGACAGAGGCGTTGGTAGGAACGCAGGAAACAATGTTCCCCAAGCAGGTATGGTCACGAGCAAACAGGAGGTCCAAACAAGAGGAGTTCCACATATCCTGAGCTACCTCTGACACTATTGACCTTCTTACAGACCACAAATTTCGACAAACTAACTTTCCTTCTGACACAGTGTGTCACTTGGCCAAACTATACCCAACTTGACAAACTATATCCCGCCTGACACCATTAGTCACTTGGGCCAATCTATTACCAATCACACTCGACAAGCTATTCAACTCTATCTCCTATATGAAGCACCTAACAGCACCTGATCCACCTTCCTCCGCTGCTCCGACTTGATCACCACCTTTCTAGCAACAAGCTCCAAAGTGTGTCTTATAATATCTCAAAATGTCAAGACAACCACCAGCTACAACCTTATTCCATCACTATTGACACATCTTCTAACCATACATATCAAACTAGCACCAAAATTAACTTTCTAACACGCGTCAACCACAAACAATGTCAAAATATTATCTAAACTGACAATAACAATCTTACATTGCGACGCTGTGGCCTGTTTCCTAACTAGGTCAACTCCCATTAACGAGGTCACTCGACCGTAACAGTAGACTGTTTACTGATTTAGCCAAACAAACACACTGACGTGAAAACTGTACCCGATTGTCAACAGTTCACTATCACTGACAAATACACAGCCGTGCAACTGGAACACCAAAATAACACACTGTGTGACCGCTGTCAACTCGAAGGCGTGAACACAAAGCTATTTTAACCTTCTAACACTATGTGTGCATACTAAATTCTAGCGTAATAATGAAAATCTAGGCCCTACGGCCTTTAACAAATGGGACAGAGCCACCCAGTTGTCAGAACCAAACTATGCTGTGGATTTTAATAATACTTATATCTATATACTTGGCTCGCTTCCTTAGGAGTATGACCACAACACAAATGGCTGACAATAAGAAATAAACACCTTTCTACGGGTTTTTCCCTTTAATCATAATAATAATAATAATAATAATAAATTCTTTAAGCACCAAACACGGCGCATAAGGCAGAAACCATTGCTCTCCAGGTTGTTCGTTGTGACGCCACTCCTCTTAACTCTTGCACATTATTTAGGCCCAACGTTCTTCATTCTCTTTTTATTGTTCTTCTAAGTGTTTCTTTTGGTCTTCCTTTTTTCCTCTTACCCCCAGGAACCCAAGTGAGCGCCTGTAGTGATATTCTGTTGTTTTGCATTCGTAGGACATGACCGATATATGACCATCGTCTTTTCCTTATATAGTCGGAGACATATTTCTGCTTAGAGTCTTCTCTTATTTGTCGATTAGTCTTGAATTCTTTCCAACTGATGTTCATGAGTTTTCTAAGACATTTGTTCTCGAATGTATTCAGCTTGTTCCCCAATGATTTTGTGATTTTCCAACTTTCACAGCCGTATGTTAACACTGAGATAACATTCGAATTAAACAGACGAAGCTTGGTATGTATATTCAGTGATCGTAATTTCCAAATGTTAGATAATCTATTGAAGGCGCTAGCTGCCAAAGCAATTCTAGTATGAATTTCTCTTGTTGTGTCACCATCCTGAGTCATTTTACTGCCTAAATAATTGAAACTTTCAACTTTCTGTAGTTTTTCCCCGTTCAGGATGATATCGAAGGTCTCGTTAGAAAAGTTCATAACTTTAGTTTTAGAGGCATTTATTTGGAGACCTATTTTAACCGAGAAACGACACAGATTATTTACTGCTTCTTGGGCCTGTCTGGGTGTTGGACTTAAGAATGCTACATCATCTGCAAAATCGAGGTCTTCCAGGGACTGTCCATTTGTCCATTGTATACCTAATTGTTCGTTGTGGGTATAGTTTTTCATAACCCAATCAATAGCTATTCCAAAAAGTAGTGGTGACATAATACAGCCTTGTTTCACCCCTGTGTCTACTGTAAACCATTCTGTATTCCCTTTATTTGTTCTTTGTACTCCATCGTTGTTATCACCTACTTTGGCGTTAAAATCGCCCATGACTACTATTATGTCATGCTTGGGTATTGTGTTGATGGTACTTAGAAGTGCTTCATAAAAGTCATCTTTTGTGATATCAAGAGCGTCGTTAGTTGGTGCATAACATTGTACAATTGGGAGCTTGAAAAATCTTGTTTGAAATCTAGCTAATATTAGCCTTTCATTAATAGGTACCCAGCTGATGAGCGATGCTGCTGCTTTCTGTGTCATTAAGATGGCTACTCCCTCTGTGTGACGATTATCATTACTACCAGAGTATATAATTTGCTTTTTTTCTTCTGAAATATATTTTATGCCCTTCCCCGTCCATCTACACTCGCTGATACCCAATATGTCCAACTTATAATTGTCCATTTCTTTGATTACTTCTTCCGTTTTTCCGTCTTGATACATAGTTCTTACATTCCAGTATCCAATTTTGGAAATCTCCTTAGCCCCTAAGATATTAGAATGAGTCATGTTCACTGTCGAGCCTGGTTCTGTTTCGAAAACAATCGCTTGTTTTACGATAGTGACTTGTTAAATCTCTGATCAACTCTCCTATCCAACCGACCGATTCGAGGGTTTCGAGGTCGGTTTTTGGAAAATATCTACACCACTAGATACTCTGATGTATCTGTTATTCTATATTTAACATAACATGATGATATCCATCGAAATATACACATTCCTGATGTTTTTCTTTCGACGTCTAAGGTGAGAAAAGAATTTCACCTCCATCTTGAAAGGGTAGATAACTCCAATGTCAATACAGGCCTCACACGGCCACAAACGTATGAAATACATAGATTAATGCCAGAGAAACTTGCCAATACTTCATATAACTAATCGATCTCATACATGGCAGTATGACTGCACTATACAACAAAACTCTGTACTGAATATCGCTCACTATGGCGCCCAAAAGCTATGACAAAGAAACACTCAACACATAGCCAAATGATAATCTGCAGTCTGAATATCCAATCCACTGGACACAACACAAATCCAGAATTACAACTAATAACCAACAGACTCCACTATGGCAATCTCTGGATAATACTCCATACGTGAACAGCACAGCACTTGCTGGCGAACAGGGAACAATCCATCCGTCCTCACTCGGACATCCACTAGAAACTGACTGCCTCGTTCGCGCCTAATCTCTTCCGGCTTCCGTCTTTGTCACATGACTTCGTCCGTTTTAAGTTATATCAGCGTTGCCGAAACACAACGTAGCCAGTCTGATATTTCGGCGAAGTAGCGCCGTGACAGCGGCGTTCCCATGTTTGTATGGAGTTGCTACGTAGTATTATGTTGTCACTCAATATGTGTTGTGTTAACAGTCAAAAACCGCAAAGTCAATCACCAACGCTTGAGGCAAAAGATCTTGGGTAAGGAAAGGCTTTGTGCAGCAGCCAACTGTTAACCAGCGCTGCCACATGGGATAGAAGAGGCAAGTCATCTGCAACATCCAGATCATCAGTCTGTTTAGTCAGATTTCACTGGATTCAGTTTCTGTTGTGGGATGTCCATGTTTTCATAACCCAATCTATTGCTAGTTAGAAAAAGAAATGGAGACAAGAGGCGGGAGAATACTAACATTGTGTATTCTTTTTTAAAACTTTAAAATTAATTTTACTCTATTTCTTGTGGAATAATTCAATGTACAATATACAATTTATTACGTATAATTAATTTACTGTACAGTATTATACTGTAAAAAATAATGAAACAAGAATATATAGTGCTACTATAGGATTAGTCGAGGAAGTTGAGGGGAACTGCGGTAAGACGTGGAGTACAATGGATGGGTGTGAAAAAAATCGAAAAAAATACTATAGAATTAATGAGATGGCTGTCGTTAGTATCAGTGGTCGTAAGTGGCATACAAAATAGGCCCAGGAAAGTATGTATTTCTTCTTCTTCTTCTGCGTTCGTTCTGAAAAGGACGTTGGTTGCGTTATGTCGCCGTTTACAGCAAAGCTGCGATATCTGCGCCTTTCGGCCCGACACATCCGACTTCGGCACGGCATTTTTTAGGACCGGGTTTGCCTTCCCACTTCGATCCCTACTCTCTCAGCCAGATTGCAGTGATGCAGCCTGTTTCCAGGACCACCACTTGGAGGTGGAGTAGGGTCTTGGTCAGCTCTGGTTCACTGACGCTGACGCAAGCAGTCAGCTATGGGTCGCTGACTACATTCCTCACTTTTGACGGGTCTTAGGTCCCATAACTACCATGTCTTAGGTATGTATTTGATTCCCTTGCATTATTATTTGTGTGTTTATCTTATAGTTTAATAGTCTTGCTCGTGCTTGTCTGTATTACTTATCTTACTTTAGTTATATATTTTTCTTTTCTCATGGTAGTCTTGTTCTCAGTTGTATGGTTTTATTTTCTCATGGTAGTCTTGTTCTCAGTTGTATGGTTTTATTTTCTCATGGTAGTCTTGTTCTCAGTTGTATGGTTTTATTTTCTCATGGTAGTCTTGTTCTCAGTTGTATGGTTTTCTTTTCTCATGGTAGTCTTGTTCTCAGTTGTATGGTTTTCTTTTCTCATGGTAGTCTTGTTCTCAGTTGTATGGTTTTCTTTTCTCATGGTAGTCTTGTTCTCAGTTGTATGGTTTTATTTTCTCATGGTAGTCTTGTTCTCAGTTGTATGGTTTTATTTTCTCATGGTAGTCTTGTTCTCAGTTGTATGGTTTTATTTTCTCACGGTAGTCTTGTTCTCAGTTGTATGGTTTTATTTTCTCATGGTAGTTTTGTTCTCAGTTGTATGGTTTTATTTTCTCATGGTAGTCTTGTTCTCAGTTGTATGGTTTTCTTTTCTCATGGTAGTCTTGTTCTCAGTTGTATGGTTTTGTTTTCTCATGGTAGTCTTGTTCTCAGTTGTATGGTTTTCTTTTCTCATGGTAGGCTTGTTCTCAGTTGTATGGTTTTATTTTCTCATGGTAGTCTTGTTCTCAGTTGTATGGTTTTATTTTCTCATGGTAGTCGTGTTCTCAGTTGTATGGTTTTCTTTTCTCACAACAGTATTGTTCCTATGTTACTGTTTTTGTTTTCTCATGGTTGTCTTTTTCTTAGGTTTTTGCTTTTGCTTTCTCTTGGTAGTTCTGTTCTTGGGTTAATGTTTTTCTATTCCAATGGTAGTTCTGTTTTTAGGTTTTTGTTTATTTTCACACGGTAGTTCTTTTCTCAGGTATTTGTTTCTTTTCACATAAAAGTTCTGTTCTTAGGTTTTTTTTTACTTTCACATAGTAGTTCTGTTCTTAGGTCTTTTGTTTACTTTCACATGGTAGTTCTGTTCTTGGGTTAATGTTTTTTCTATTCCAATGGTAGTTCTGTTTTTAGGTTTTTGTTTATTTTCACACGGTAGTTCGTTTCTCAGGTTTTTGTTTCTTTTCACATAGAAGTTCTGTTCTTAGGTTTTTTTTACGTTCACATAGTAGTTCTGTTCTTAGGTTTTTGTTTCTTTTCACATGGTAGTTCTGTTCTTAAAGTAGTAATAAGAATGTGGTGACTGATTTCAACATCAGCATACTGAATTCTGAGGTGCCGGAGGACTAGCTACGTAATTACCTACGACCACTTCACAAGCCTGGTAAAGACCTCACACTTCTCAGTAGCTATAGAATTTTGACAATGCAGAATGTCTACGATAAACTACTAGAAAAGATAGTAGCACGGCAAAAAAATTAATCACCTCGAAAATGCACAGATTCTACCTAATACTTTCGGAAGTTATAGACCCATGAAAGGAACAGGTGGTAACGCTTGAACCTTTGCTTATGATGTATACGAGAAACGGGTGCTGTAGCAATTGATCTAGAGGACGCTTCTTAAAGCGTGAACTGTGAAACATTAATGAACTATGTAATGGTTTGCGGTGTTAACCGTTGCCTTACAAGATGGATAGCGGCTGCCGTAACAGAGAAATCAGTGACATTTCGCTTGAGAACATAGACATAAGACCCAATGCACATTTTCCCGGGACAACCCCAAAGTTCTCCACTTTGACGATAACTGTCAAACCGTTGTTTGACCCTAAGGGTAAGCCAATCCTACACTGTGTTCATGAATTACCATGCCTATCAGTCGCTCATGTACATGAGCAATGTCGCTTGTCCATATATTGATTGACTGCACTGTTTTGGTACGTACGATACCATTTAGTGCGACCTGGTGCGCACTTAAGAAATTTTTTCAGTCCATCGCAGATGTGTGATTCGTTCGCAGCCTCGAATTACAAGATCATCCCCACAAAAGTACAGTTGTTCGTTTCAGCAATATTTATGACATACGCAAAGTTGTCACATTTTCTTCTTCGTACACTCTCAGACGTCCACTTGAATGTTCTCAAAGAAAGCAGTAGTCAGTCTGAGGCTATTTGAATCCCCGTAAAGCTTTTCCACGAAAGGAGCTGGCGTCGGCCATATGCACTTTCTCTGTACCACATATAAGGGGCAACTTTGAAGCAGATGTTCAGCAGTCATTTTATCAGTGCCACAGTAACACTGATCGGTAGTTCCTATCTTTAGCTTGTTGAATAGATGGTATCTCAATCTGTTGTGGCCAGTGCGGAGTCTGAAGATTACCACTTGTTCTCTTCTGTGGAGCTGGTAGTAAGCATCATTCTGTGTGTGCCCTGGATGTTCAACATTCCATTTGTTTCTGTAACTGATTCTGATAAAACTCTTTGCCTCCTCAAAAGTTATGCTTGCATCAGGCTGAGGTAGATGTGAACCTTCTTTTGCCATTCTGTCAGCCTCTTCATTGCCGGCGATGTTACAATGAGATGGGATCCATTGGATCACAACACTTTTGAATCGTTGACAAAGTTTGTGGAGCACTACTCTGAGATCATCCAGGTCTGTATTATTTTGTCTTTTCAACGTTGCAATTACTGACTGTGCATCAGTAAAGAAAGCAACTTGTCTCTGCCGTTTCTTCTGTCAATATAACCTCTGCTGCAGTTTTCAAGGCCTCTGCCTCTGCTCTGAAGTTGCTGGAGAATCGTCCTGTCGCCACTGACAGCCTTTTTTCTGCACCAGTGCTTAAGGTCAGAAAGACACCCCCACCTCCATTTTCTGTTGCATTTGTTGCTGATCCATCTGTGTATGCATGGGTCCAGGTGTTGCGTGGATAATGTTTCTCTATGTATTTTGTCGCTATGGATTTTCTATTTGTTGCAGTTTGGCTCTTTTTACTTTCAATTCCAGGAATGTTTTCTATCATTTTAGGGAAACGATTTTGTTTCCAAACTGGAAGCTTGTGTGCAGTGTAGATGGGTTTAACAGTGGATATTTCATCTATGGATACTGCTCTCATTTGTGGTTTGGTTGATTCTACAAAATTACTTCGTTTGAGTCTTTGCCTTCTAAGAGCATTTATTCTATGGCACATTGGGTGGTCTGTTAGTCTTTTGAATTTTTCGGCCTGTTGTTGAGCCCTGCAGTCTCTTCTATCTGTCATTGGGTGGAGGCATGTAATCTTTTCGAGTTCTTTTATAGGTGTTGACTTCATGCCTCCCGTTATAATTCTCATTGCTTGATTTTGGAGTCTGCTAATTTTATCGAAGTTTGTCTTAGCTGCTGTTGCCCATGCTGCCATGCCATATTCAAGAACTGGCCTCACTCGCCCTGTGTACACCGTCTTAAGCACTTTCTCATCTGCACCCCAAGTTGTTCCAGCAAGTTTTTTCATAATTGCCATTCTTTGTCTTGCTCTCATTCGATTTCTGTCAACCTGTTTTTTTCCAAGTCAGTTGTCACATTTAAAAATGGGGTTTCTTTTTTGCACACCATTTTCTAGATGTGAATTTAGTGCAGAACTCTGCACCACGCAATACTTATGTGCGTCTCTGCGTACCGAATGTTTTGCATGCAAGTTCTATCAATAAATGTCTTCGTCTGCTAAGCTTATCAGATCTGACATTTTCTTGTAGGAATGACACATCAGCAGTTTTACTTTTATTTTACAGCTGTATTTTCTGTATTTACTTTTGTTATCTAAACAGCATTACTATTGCTAATGTTGAACTTTTGCCTTTTCTTTTTTTTTTTTAAATTTTAATGAAGAAAAATATCCCGTTCAACCTCTGATGGGTTATAATTAGGATATATATTGTTTTCAATTCCAAATAATATGAAAAACAGCCGATATGAGAAAGTGGCATCACATTTGTCAAATCATTGTAAATAGGGACAATCAAATTAAAAAAAAAAATAAATAAAAATAAAACAACAAACAAAATCAAGACGAAACTCTGAACAAGAATAATATTAAAATGAAGGGGTGTAAAGGCCTGGCGGTTCCAGTTATATAAGATAATTAATTGACTTTCATCTGTTAAAAGTCATAAGCATTGGAATAACAGCATCAGACCTTCACATTCCCAGCCACTATATATTAACATTTATTCGTGTTAAATATTGTTTGACTATATTATGCAGTTCCCTAGGTCTGTCTATTCTTAACACCTCTTCTATATTTATAGGTAAGTTGGATGCTTGCAAATAATCTAATATTGGTATCCTCATTTGTTCATACCTCTTACATTTTAACAAGAAATGTTCTATATTATTGTCTTGAAGACATACTGCACAGTAAGGTTCTTCTATTCTGAAATAGCCTTTTCCCAGCTGTAGTCTGAGAAGTTTCTTATTACTGGGAAATTTTCAATTCCCTAGATATCTGACATTTTCTTGTTGGAGCCTTGAACAACTTATATGCATGTCTTCCTTTCAGATTTTTATCCCACTCTGCTTTCCATTCATCTGTTATTAAATCTTTAATTAAGCTCTTAATCTCTGATTTACTCGTCCCTACATGTATTAGTTTTTTTTATCAGATCTACCTTTCTTGGCTTCTTTATCTGCCTTTTCATTTCCCTCTATGCCAACATGTGAAGGTATCCAAGCAATTAAGACTGAACATCATATGGAATATAAGTATGTAGTAGTCAGAAATATCTCCTCTGCTATATCAGGTCTACTACATTCTCGTAATTTTCTAAGTGCTTTAATTGTTGAAAGACAGTCAGGTAAAACTGTTAGTTTTTTGGGAGGGTTATTAGAGAATATTTCTAGTGCTTTTAGTATTGCCACCATTTCTGCAGTGAAAATGGATGTATTTTCCGTGATGCTATATTCTTTTGCCATTTTCCATATTGGAATATATATTCCTATCCCCAATTTGCCATCCTCTCCCTTGGATCCATCTGTGTACACAGTAATGCTGTCTTTTGATATTTGTTGTATATATTTATTGGCTGTGTTTTTAATATTTTCTATATTATTTGTTTTCTTAAGTATTTCTGCTAGGTGGTAGTCCGTGTCTGGTTTCTTGATCTCCCAGGGTGGAATCACTGACTTGTATTCACAACTGTTATTAATTGATGTAATTAAAGTACCCAGATGGACAATTTCCCCCATACACTTCCATCCTGTAGGGTATCTAGTGGTATTCATTGAATTGGCCTGAGTTGTTAGTTGGCATCTGGTAAAAGCTGTATGTGCTGGGTGAGATTTATCTAACATAACTCTGTTCATGTAATTTAGTCTTAACTCCTTTCTCCGTAATTCCAAGGGTAGAATTCCTAAAGCTACCTCTATAGCTCCCATTGATGTTGATCTGATTGCACCTGCTATTGTACATAAAGCCTGATGCTGAATTCTGTCTAATTTAATCTTGTTACTGTGTGCAGCAGAGTCATATATTATACTTCCATAATCTATTTTTCCTCTAATAAAAGATTTATAAAAAGTGAGCATTGCCTTAGTGTTTGCACCCCATCCATTACCTTTCAAATATCTTAATAAGTTAGTCAATCCTCTGCAAGACTCCACTAGTTTCATTCATTCATAACCCTCCACTCCAAAAGGAGCATAGGCCTTCAACAAACACATGCCAAGTCTTCCTGTCACGTGCCATCATCTCAAAATCTTTCCACGTTCTCCTCATCATTTTCACCTCTGTTTCCAGCTCTATTCTCCATGTGCTTCTTGGTCTACCTCTGCCTCTCTTGCCCTGGGGATTCCAGAACAAGGACTGCCTTGTAATGCTATCAAAAGGTTTCCCCAGTGTGTGTCCAATCCATCGCCATCGTCTTCTTCTCATCTCTTGTTCCCCTGGCACTTGTCTAGTTCTTGTCCTCAGTTCCACATTGGTAACCTTGTCATACCATTTTAATCCCTCTATTCTACGCAAGCACCCATTTGTCTATATTGCTGCCAAGATATGTGTACGATTCCACATCTTGTATTGGTGCTTCTTCAAGTTCAAATCTGAAAGAAGACAAAAATTAAATGTGTAAAGGGAACTAAAAGTTAAATGGCAATAGGTTAATTTTTATTTTCAACTCGCCCCATTTCTTGTCCCATTTATTAATTTTGGTTCTTTATTTTTATTCTAATGCGTCATAGTTCGTATTTGTTTTAATTCTGGTTTATTCTTTATGGCGGTAGGATGACTCATACCACCAGCACCAACCCTTCTCGGTTGGAGATGGGAGAAAACCCCTACATATGTTGTAACGTGGGCTAGTGAGTCATTCTTGTTGATAGTCGAGGGGAGTCTATTTTCTTTGACCCCCCCCCCGTTCCAGCAGGGGGAATAACTCTTCGTCCCTAGTGGATTGGTAGAGTTAAAATAATGTTATGATATTTAACTGGAAGCTCGTACGATTGGTTTTGATTTTCAATTTATGTAGCAGTTATTAGATTACGTCAAAAAGTGGGGTTGGAAGCGGATTCTGGGAGACGATGCTAGAAGCTATGACTCACCGCGTCGGTCTTGCATCAGAATATTGGCTTTATATATGCAGGGCCAAATTAGTAGTTAGTGCTCACAAGTCCAAGAATTTTATTGCCGTGAATAGCGTCTGCCATCACCGGTGTCAATACCTTGTCGAGGTATGGCGGCTTGCGTACCCTGATTACTCCCAGAGCTATGCCAGTGGGAGTTTTACTCCTGGAAGGTTCTACCAAGCTGGACAGGTTTGCGCGGGCAGGGGTCAGACTAAAGCAGACACCCTGGTCCTCCAGGTTGAGGGTTTTAGCATAGGGCTGACACCCCTGTCTATGTAAAAAAAAAATTGAAGTTACGGAAACAACAACGAATAAACAAACTTTGCTGCGGGACGGACATCCGGAGTCTGAGGCTCGTATGACTGTCAGTGGTGAAAGGAAGCCACTGACATGAGAACGGACGTCCTGATCGCAAAACATGATAGAAGAATAGGATTTTAGAATGTCAGGACAATGAATGAGACGGGTAAACTAAAACAGGTCACGGCAGAAATGAGAAACTATAGGTTACACATTCTAGGGATAAGCGAGAGCAGATGGACAGGGGCAGGAAAAGTTAAAACAGCAACAGGAGAAACAGTACTTTACTCTGGAAGAGAGGATGGACAGCGCAATGAAGGTGTAGCCATTATTCTACAGAAAGGAATAGAAAGGGCATTGCTGGAATGGAAACCCACCAACAACAGACTGATAAGATTAAGTTTGAGAGGGAGATTCACCAATACTACAATAATACAATGCTACGCATCAACAAATGGCAGCGATGGAGAGGTCAAGGATGAATTCTATCAACTACTGCAGAAATAAATGGAAGACACACCTAAATATGATCATGTTATAGTAATGGGAGACCTCAATGCGAAAGTTGGTACACACAATACATATAATGAAAGAACAATGGGGAAATGTGGCAGAGGAAAAGCAAACGAAAATGGGGATAAATTAATAAGTTTCTGTAGTATTAACAAACTGGTCATTGGAGGAACACTTTTCCCACATAAAGAAATTCACAAATTAACATGGGAATCATCAAATGGTCGGGACAGAAACCAGATAGACCACATCATGATTAACGGTAGATGGAGACATGCATTACAAGATGTGAAGGTAAGAAGAGGTGCAGATGTGGGAAGTGATCACCATTTAGTAGTAGCAAAACTGAAAGTGAAACTAAGAAGGGCTGGACCAACTGTAACTACACAGAAAAGGTTTGACATCAGCAAATGGAAGCAGAAAAGCTTTTGCGGCTGACATAAAGAAACGATATCAATTTGCCAAAAGTCAGGAAAAGACATTGACTGATGATATAGACCAGAAATTCAACACCTTTTCAACAATATATAAGGAAAGCAACAAATCATGCTTGGGATTCCAGGAAAGGAAGAAGCAAGACTGGATAATACCAGAAACATTAAACACCATAACACTGAGAAAGGAAACGAAAAGAAAGAAAACAGAAGCGAAGTCCCCCAGGTTAAAGCAACTATATAGCGAACAGTACAGTCAACTGGACAAGGAAGTTAAACGCCAAACCCGAGCCAACAATAGGAATTTCCTAGACGATCTTGCAAGACAGGCAGAAGAGGCAGCACTGAGAAATGAACAAAGCACAGTATACAAAATAACTAAATTCATCAGCGGAAAACGAAGTGCAAACAATATTACATTAGTAAGAGATAAGCAAGGAAATCTCATCACGACAGCAGAGGGACAGGAAACAAGATGGGCAGAGCACTTCAGAGAAACTCTGAACAAGGAACCACCAGAGACACAATTGAATGTTCCCGAGGCTGAAAACGATCTAGATGTAAATACAGACCTTCCACGACAAGAAGAAAACATCACAGCAATCAAAGGGTTAAAGAACAGAAAAGCTCCTGGCCATGATAACTTAAATGCAGAGCTATTTAAGGAGACCCTGAGCTTGCAGCAGACCTATTAGAACCACTATTTGCACAAGTCTGGAAAACGGGGACAACACCATCAGAGTGGAACAAAGGAATAATTGTCAAATTGCCCAAGAAGGGAGATCTTGCAGACTGCAATAATTGGAAAGGAATCACTCTTCTCTCAGTTCCCAGCAAAATACGAGTAGGCAGGATAATTATACAGAGAATTTCAAAAGCAGTAGACCAGAAACTGAGGAAAGAACAAGCAGGATTTAGAAAGAACAGAAGATGGGTGGATCATATATTCACTCTCAGGAACATTATAGAGCAGTGCTCAGAATAGCAAAGACAGCTGTACATTAATTTCGTTGATTTTGAAAAGGCTTTTGACAGCATACATAGGGACAGTTTATGGAAAATACTGAGGGCTTATGGAATTACAAGCTGCATAGTGTCAATCATAAAAAGCCTCTATGCCAACTTTACGTGTAGTGTTGGGCAGAGCAACCTAACCTTTGAGGTGAAGACAGGAGTACGACAGGGATGCCCCTTATCAACCACTCTATTTTTAACAGTTATAGATTGGGTGATGCGCCAGACAATAGAGGGCAGTCCAAGAGGATTAAGATGGGCTACATTTTCTACATTAGAAGATCTGGAATATGCAGATGACATTGCACTACAAGCACATTCACATCAACACATCCAGGAAAAAACGGATAGACTTAATACGTTTAGCCAGCAGGTGGGCTTGAACATCAATTTAAAGAAGTCAGAGGTCATGACGCTCAATGTGAGCAACCCTGAGCCCATATCAGTAAGGAATCAGCAACTGGTACAGACAGACACCTTCACATACCTAGGATGCATAGTAACACCAGACGGTGGGGCAGGCAAAGACATCAACATCAGAATGAATAAGGCAAGAACAGCCTTTTTTAGCCTAAACAACATCTGGAAGTCCTCTCAATACAGCACAAGCACAAAATTAAGATTATATCAGAGCTGTGTGCTTTCTGTTCTTCTCTATGGTGCGGAATGCTGGAGAGTTACAGAGAAGGGAATGTCGAAATTGTCCTCTTTTCACACAACATGCCTAAGAAAAATTCACCGAATCTTTTGGCCGAATACCATTGTGATAGGAAAAGGAGAGAACTGAGATAGGAATAAGTAGGAATAATTAATGAGTAGTGGGACTTAGTTTTTACGTCAGCATTGTGACACGAGAAACCCGTGAGGGAAGTGAAGAGTTGAGATCACTCTTCAATGGTCGTCAGCTGAGAGCAGGTTATAATTTAGACTAACCGTAACGACCATCTACCATGTTATGGACAGCTCAGGTGCCATGTTACTTATGGCACTGCTGCAGTGTGCAGAGAAGAAGAGAAGAAGACTGATGCAAGATATTCCCATAACAAATAGTTTTTCATGTCGAGCTGTGTCCAGCAGGTATCGCCAGCAGTTTAGTATGTAAACACTCGTATAATTATCTGAGAGCAGATAGACAAGTGTTAAAGCAGTGGTCCAGTGTCGGACGTATAGGGCAGGTAGTACAAAGAATAGTTTATAGCTACGAAGAAATTACCAGCACTGGTGGTAACACAGACAATACTTCGAAGGAAATTTAATAGATGGAGAACAGCCCATTAATCAGTAGTGATGTGTAGCAGTCATGGGTGGATAGAATAACAAAGTAGACAGCAGAGATCCTGAGCTAATCAAAAGATAATAAAATTAGTTCCTGACCAGTGCAGTACGTGATGTAGGAGTGTCATCAATGAAGTCTCATATGTATATTTATTGATAATCAGGCTCGGAGATAGCCAATTTGTGAATATGTTCCTTGACAACAAATAAAGAACTTTTGTTGTCAGCTCTGAGTCGTCAAGTCATTCCAGGTATTATATTTGTCAGATAATTTGACCTCATTCAGTAGTCATAGGAACAAGGTAGGCCACAAAGGTACGGTACATACAATTACAGCCAGCGAACATAAGACAGGAACATTAACAATCATAATTTGTACAAGAACGTACACACAAGGGTCAAAACGTAACAAAGAACTACACAAGCACGGAACCTGGGTTGAAACTATCACACATTCCTTCTTTGGTGCCAGTGACCACTTGTGGGAATATTACGTTTGTTACAAAACAGTGTACTTATCAAAACGCAGGCGATTGAAAAGACAACATCGAGATCAACAAAGCATGAACTCAAGTCAATGGTGATGAAAACAAGACAGTTACGTGCCGAAGCATATGAAGAGCAGCCGAGGGTGACGAGGTCAATGAAGAAACCCAAGTCAACGGTGACGAAGATACATTTTCTTTACAACTTAATTCCAAAGTCGGGGTACGGGTCAAACATCATCACACCAGAGTGATCCTTCTATGAACAGTGTAACAGGTATCAACAACAGCCGCTCATAACTCAGAAAACAACAGGGAAGAAAGAACGAAACAAATACAGTGTGCACACTCACGTCGGCAGTCCAGAAAACGCACCATTCATCAAGAACCAACGTCTGGATACAGAGTTGTTAATTAGTTAAGAGATTAGCTAGAATTATTGGTTGTGTACTGTCATAAATTTATTTTGAGAGAAAGAGTCTTAGAAATAGTGGTCCTGTTTAGAGTGGAGAATGATGGTGAAAGCTCAGTGATAGAAAAGGTTAGAGAGTAAATAGTTGCTTCACAGAGTGCTGGGGAGAGTAAGGACAGACTTATTTACGACAAATCGTTCCTCTCAATCTTCTCTTCAAACTCTCCTGGTCAAACAATTATTTGCCAGTTTCCAGACACACACCTGCGCTCACACCGATTTGGTGCTTCAAACACACAGACGCACGTGAATACAAACTATATTAAACAGATAGGGGAAATTTGGGCTTTGGGTATTCCAACACAGTACTAAATAAGTTTATGCTTTTTATTAACATTAAATCAATCACAACAATAATCATGTGTTACAGAAAAAATATCATAAGTACAGAAAATACAAATAACAAGGTGGGGAGGGGGTGAAGAAGATTGGTATCGACTAAGCCCTTCCCGCTTATTAGACCAAGATAAACCCAGTCCAAAGATATATATTTATCAGGAACATAGGTAATGTAACCCAACAGTGGATTTAATTACTCTGAAAGAGGTGTTACAATATTAGGTATGGGTGGTAGACAAAAATCCTGTTATTCCCAATTGTTCTTCCCTTTACTAAGAAAATGAAAGGGGGGGGGGGGTTTAAACAGAGTTAACAAAATATCCCACTTAAAGGAACAATGCAGGGTATACAGAAAATGTATTACCCAGTAGGCAAGTTAACAAATGGTTTGCAAAAATTAAATCTCCTGTCATTCATGCACGCTTGTGAGGGCCTACACTCATATACTAACACACACTTACCGATTGCAGCATCAGCTAATCCATAGAATTATATAAACAGCAATTACACTCTTGACATATGAACATGTCTGGTACTTCGATGTCCCGCCCCAGATGTAGCGAGGTTAGCTGATAGCAAATATTCCCATTTATCGCCGGACTTGAAGCCTAAGAGTTCTTGTGTTTTATTATATAAAAAGGAGTCTATGGGATGGCACTGACACAGTTAGACACGGGGTGAAAATGAAGTGGTCTCTTTAATTTCGGCTCTGGTGGTAAAATTCCTTCAATGCGTGATGATCGCAACTGACCGGTAAGTTTTAAATCCAGTGAGGAAAAACGAGGCTCAGTCACAGTTCAGGTAAATAGGTACTCTCTTACAGTAGAGCAGTAAATAAAATATCGCTACTGGCAACTGTTCATCTTCCAGTTTATCTTACAGATTGTAATTTAATTTGATGGTTTATTTAAATGTTCTTGGGTAGGCTTTCTTTCATGTAATTATGATAGCTAGGCTGCATCGGACCGCCACAAGATTTAATTTAAAATGTTTCATCAATATGTCTGGAAGTTTAAGAACCGAGTCTGGAAGACTCTGTATGATTTCTTTATTGCTGGGATTGCAAAGGTGATCATTCTATAGAAAAAGATAGAAAACCCATGACAACATAATCATACCTCAAAAATCAAATAATATTCTAACGCGCGATAAATTTACCGCTAAGACTATTTATATACACTCGCGTATTTAATTATGTATTTAAGAAAACACGTCACGAGTCTAATGATTAAAATACACATCTATATATATGACTTAACTAAACTTATTAATTATAAATTCCTTTGCGACTTTAAAAGTTACTTTAACATTTAAGCATCTATTATTTTTGGAAATATTATAATAGAGATATCATTAAATTTACCACTGGAACTTTTGGGATGAGTTTAATTTAATAGATTTAAATTAACACAAAATCCAGTGAAATAAAATGAAAGCACTAGACCACTGATCACTTTAACAAATATATTATACCGTGCACAGAAAAAAAAATCACTCCAATGTAGTCACCAATTCAGATGGAAATCTAGCAAAATTTCTACTATAGCTAGTGAATCTTAAATCTCTGGCGACCGAATGATAAAATGGCTTTCTTCGTGGTCTGTATATATCTAACTGGAATGCAAGATTGGGGGGACATGTTAGAATTTGACACCTTTTTAGATCTCAGGAGACTTTCGGGGATCTGACCGCCAGACTAAAGAGAGATGCCGCCCCGGGTCTTCCGTATCTCCGCTCGCTGCGTCCGCGTCGGCTTTCCCGTTCGCGTCCACTGCGATCGGTTCTGTGGTTAACACCGAGATGCGAAGTACCGGCAAGAAACTTGCGTCGCTCGTTTCAGGGACCACTACTGCCTTTGATAGCGCCGCTAGTCTTTCCTGAGATCCCTCAGTGCCTGTTTGATCGTGTGCCGCTACTTTCTGTTTGATTCTGGCACCGCCCCCACTGGGCCAAGTTAATGAAAATAACTGCATATGATTGCTCAAGAGATATCCGTGGGCGTGATTTAACCTCTCCTTAAATCAATGCGATGACCAGAATGTACGGTAGATAAACTGTCCACATATTAATAAGCAAACGTGTTGACAATCTGCGTGGAAAGGTTGCATGCTAATGAGTCCAGGTGGAAAAAAATCCCGTTTGACGAAAAGTTACCCCAATATTCAGGGGCACTGATGTTATCCGAAGGGGTCGTTACAAAGGGTCGTACCATATCATACAACAATTCAGGGTCAGCTGAGTTCGTCTGTCACATGTACATCTTTGAACTTATGCTTGTATTATAATTTCATTCATATTTCGTTTATAGGAATGTGCTGTGAATAGCAATTGTTTTGTTATAACATCAAGATAATTAACCAAATAATTTTTTTTCAGAGCCCCAAGAAGTCCCAATAATATAATTTTTTTTTGGTTTTCAGGGCTAAGATGGAACAACAGACAGAAACGGTAGTAGGCATATTACGCCAGGTATCTGAGACATTGAGTAAGCTAGACAAAAACAGCAAACTTGCCAATGTCAAGGGTAATGTTAATACGCTTTCAGGTAAATCTACTGAATGTAAGGCCTGGCTCCTACAAATAGAGAGATATTCTTTATCGGTTCAGGCCTCAGACAATGAAAAGAGATTGTTAGCTTTTCTTACCAGCACACATTTAGTAGTCGATTTTATTAGAAGAAGGTTAGACACTGTGATGAAATGGATCTGTGTACCCCACGCTCAAATAATTTCAATATTCAAACATCTAGTAACGTAAATTTTCTGCCTATAACCACTCCTACTATATGTGAAAATCGTTAAGGACAAAGGTCAAACTTTCAGCTTAGAAATGGACACTCCTTGATTTTTTTTTAACCATAAGTTGGAAGAGGGTTCCTATCCCCCAGAAACCACATAGACACCCACCCTATTATTTAGAGACAGGTTGTAACTATAAATAACTACAACATGTTTGAAATTTTTTTTGCCCAAGGCCATCGCTTGTCCAAGATTTGAATTAACTAATGCCAAGCGTATGATACCCACCCCCAAAAACCACAGGTTTTTCCGTTACCTGTCCTAATATTTAAAACGACCATTAGACAGTTTGGCAGCCGGCCAAAGCGTTGTTTCGTTTTCAAAGAACGGGCGAGAGAGAGAAAAAGAGGGAAGGGGGGAATTAACATGGAAAAAAATCTAACCTAACTTGGGTATTGTGAAACTTAAACTAGCAAACCCAATGGGTGCAGGGCAGAGATGGGGGCAAGAAAAAACGTAGATAATGTATTGTATTCTAATAGAAAGATAAATAAAAGGAAAGGACAGAAACGATAATATTGTTTATTGGAATACCATATTAATCCTTATAATATGTTATCTTGCCTTAGAGTAAAAGTATGTTGTTCTGAATAGAGAAAGAAGAAAAAGTACGAAGATGAAAACTAGGATAAAGAAGTAAATGAAAACATACTGGCTAGATAAAGGAAATTGTCCGGTTAATAATCACTTTCAATTTTTAAAATCACTTCAATAATAACGGAGATATCGAGGAAAATAAAAATTGAAGACAGACAGATATACACAGTGGTAACCGCTCAACTTTGAAAATCTTCGGATGTTACATTTTCTAAACGCGTTTTTTGAAAGAAAGTCAAATTGGCTTGACCTGATTTGATTGGTTGAGGTTAGTCTTGGAAGAGAGGGGATAAAACGAACGCTTTGCTAAGCATAAGTGCCACTTGAAAAAATATTTCCTCCAAGAAGGGTTAAGAGCAGACGCAGAGAAATTTGTGACCAATTGCCTTTGCGGTCTGGAAGTCGGCGATCTGAATTTATGCCATTGATCGCTAGTTAACCTTATACTTGTGAAATATTTCATTGATTGCGGTAAGATAAACACTTTTATTGATGTATATTATTATTATTGTGTAGAGGCAAACCCAGATAGGGCGCCCACAAATTTTGCGTTGTGCGACATTTGCCTTTGTGGAAGCTTGCGACATACTAGGAGCACAGGCATGCCTAAGTAGACTAATGAAGCAAATGAAAGTACATTGTGTTGGAAAATGGGTATATAAAATATTACGACTGTAAGACCAGGAAGCCACTGGCAGTCTTCGGCAGACCTCAGGTTCTAATAACTTTAAAAATAAATAAGATTTCATATGAAAAGAATTACCATATCACTAGAAAGAGAAAAAGAAAAGAGTGTATCCCAGCTGAAGATAACGAAGGTTTAAAGTGACAGGGGCGTTGAAACCATGTGGGGAGAAGAAGATACCCCCTGATTATGAAGCAGTCGCAATTAAAATTAGGGACTGTAGCTATTTTGGTTAGCTCTTTTATCTGATCACAACGCATGTTTAATGATGTTTAATTGATAGTTGTGGAGATACACATATGTATATAGAGTACTTAGGAAGGCCTGTTCCTCTTGTTGGAGGGTTGAGTCATATATTACCCAGTGAGCCATAACCTGGAGCTGCAGAGTTTCGAGGCAACATGCTGGTTGCTTGAATGTTGAAGTCTTATCTGCCTCCAGAGAACACTGTAGTGAACGAGTGTGTATTTTCCAGCAAGTCATATATCTTCAAAGGAACCACAAGATAAGCCATAAGATTGCGGGCTTATGTCAAGTCATCACGTTGTATTCTCCACACGCTACTATAAACTGTTTTGTGAAATGATGAGACACACAGTCCTTCCAAGTAGTGGCACTTCATAAGACAGTATTGTTTCAGCAGGGAATAAAATTCTATAAACATTGTAGTAGTGACATTATGGACAAGATGTCCTTCATATTTATTTAATGCTGTACATAAACACACTTCATTTTAAGTTTTAAACATTCCTGTCCCAAAAGATTTGAGGTACAGGAAATTAAAATTGTAATATAATATTCTAACTTTAACCCCAGTCTTGTTGATTCAATTTTCATTGAGTTAAAGTTGTGTTTATTTTCTTCAGGCATTTATCACTACATTTGCATTACCCTAGACACGTAGCCGTATAACTAACATCACACAATAGATATAAAAATATTGCACAGCGTGAGATCTGAGGGAGGTAGCGTTAGGTCCCCTGGGAACTCATCAACAACATTTTCAACTATTAGACTCAGGGTCTTACATAGCTTGACCTCACGCTGTTGACACTTAGTTTTTCATTTATTTACCATCAATAACCTCCCCTGTGTTAATCCACCACATATATTGGGGGCTCGTCCGGGATTTAAATTTATTGTAACATCATAGATCCAGGGTACCCCCCATCGTAACTAAAATTTATAACATTAATCAGTGTGGAGAATTAAATGAATTGTCATAGCCCATAGTTAATTAGAAATATTTGTTAGCTGTTACAGTTGGATTAATTAAATTTGGTGCAAGATAAAAGATGGCAGACTTGGCCAAATTCAGATCTGCTGCAGTGCAGACTGTAAAGGAGATAGGGAATGGAGGGGCAAGTTCTGATTCAGTATGTGACTTCAGAATGTGATAAGTTTATTGAGAGGGAAGATAGGACATTAGCTGAAGAGAAGAGATTACAATTAGAAGCTGACAAAGAACTTACGAGATTACAAATTGTGGCTGAAAAAGAGGCTAAGACATTAGAGGCTGATAGGAGGCTGAAATTAAAAGATTACTACTAGAAGAAAAGAAATTAGAGGCTGAGGAAAAAAGATTACAGTTAGAGGCTGAGAAAGAGGAAAAAGATTACAGTTAGAGGCTGAGAAAGAAGAAAAACGATTGCAAGGGGAGCACGAACTAAGACTAAAAGAATTGGAATTGCAAGGCCATGCTCCAGAGAATGGTAACAGCCCATCTACCTCTGATGCTAGTGCAACTCAGGGAGCCTCTAACTTGGCAATGAACTTCCATTTAGACCCCTTTGTAGAAAAAGAGGATGACATTGAGTCCTTCCTCTCTAGATTTGAAAGACTAGCTACAAATTATGGTTTAGAGAGGGAAAAATGGAGTTTGAAATTATCCCAAGGGCTTAGGGGAACATCTTACGAAGTGTTCTCAAAGTTCAGCAGAGACGATCAGGAAGACTATGACATATTAAAACAGACTCTTCTAGTTAGGTACGAGAAGAATGGGGAATTTTACAGGAAGAGATTTAGAAATGCGAAACTACTGTCTGGGGAGACCTACCACCAATTCTCTGCTAGGTTGGAAACCTATTTGGAGAAATGGACTGCTCTGGGGAAAACCCAAGATCTTAAGGAAATGATCATGATTGAGCAATTGAGAGAGTCCATGGCTCCAGACCTGAGAAAGTTTCTCATGGATCAAGGTGCAGAGAGGTTGGGTGAGGTGCTCAATGTTGCTGAGAGGTATCAGGCAGCCCAGTCAGAAGTAGCTGGTATTAAAAAGAAACAGTTAGAAAGTAAGAGAACCCCCTCAAGACCAAGATGAGCATTATAATAATACTAGGGATCAAGGTAACAGAGGTAAACCAAACTATGATAGGCCAAGATTTGACCCTAGAGATAGAAACCCGCAATCAAATGATAGGAAACCCTACAGACCAGAAGGAAAATGGTGTAAAATCTGTAGGATGCAAAATCATAATACAATTGAATGTGGTAGGAAAGTTCCTCCATATCACGCTGCATGCATGATAACAGTGGGAAACAAGGGAAAGAAGGAACTGTCTACAGAGCAGCATGAACTTCCTCATCCCCCAATCTGTGAAGAAGTAGTATGTAATGGTGCGAAAGTCAGGTGCCTTTACGAGTCTGGATTGGAATATGACTCAGTTGTGAGTGCAACCCTGGTGCACACTGACCAGTATACCACAGATAAAGTGGAAATACAAGGGGCACTAAAGGATACAGCCACCATGACACTTCCCGTAGCCAAAATCAATGTCAGGACTAGGTACGTGGAATGAGTGATTAGAGCTGCAGTGTGCGACGACCCTAATTACCCGCTGGTGCTAGGAAGGAAATATGTTTTTTAGGGAGTCCTATAAAACCTGTGATCATGGCCACACTCCAGGTTAGGTCGACCCCTAGTAAGGAGGAGGAACCATAACTAAATTTTCATCCTAAACAGACGAAAAAGGCCTAGGCGAAGGATAAATCATTAAAGCCTTGCTTTGGCAAATTGACAAATAGCCATAACATCCCTAGAAAAGGACAATTTTATTTGACGGATGGACTGCTTTACAGGAAGGCTGGAGCAGGACCTAATGGATATGGACAGTTAGTACTGCCATTGAGTTATAGGGAGAAAGTTATGAAGCAAGCACATGTTGTACCAGATGGTGGACACCAGAAGATGGGTACCACCCGTCAAAGGACATCTGTGAAATATTTCTGGTCAAATGTAGCTGGGGACATTGCCCAGTGTGTACAAAGTTGTGACCAGTGCAGCAATGTTCATTCCACACGATGGAAAGAAAATAATACTCAGATCCAAGCCAAGCATTCTGAAGAACATGGGCCTAAAAATAACAAGGAAACAAAAATTAATAAGGTAGATAACGTGATATACAAAATAACTAAATTCATCAGCGGAAAACAAGGTGCAAACAATATTACATTAGTAAGAGATAAGCAAGGAAATCTCATCAAGACAACAGACGGACAGGAAACAAGATGGGCAGAGCACTTCAGAGAAACTCTGAACAAGGAAATACCAGAGACACAATTGAATGTTCCTGAGGCTGAAAACGATCTAGATGTAAATACAGACATTCCACGAAAAGAAGAAATCATCACAGCAATCAAAGGGTTAAAGAACGGTAAAGCTCCGGGCCATGATAACTTAAATGCAGAGCTATTTAAGACAGACCCTGAGCTAGCAGCAGAACTATTAGAACCACTATTTGCACAAGTGTGGAAAACGGGGACAACACCATCAGAGTGGAACAAAGGAATAACTGTCAAATTGCGCAAGAAGGGAGATCTTTCAGACTGCAATAATTGGAGAGGAATCACTCTTCTCTCAGTTCCCAGCAAAATACTAGGCAGGATAATTATACAGAGAATTTCAAAGGCAGTAGACTACAAACTGAGGAAAGAACAAGCAGGATTTAGAAAGAACAGAAGATGTGTAGACCATATATTCACTCTCAGGAACATTATAGAGCAGTGCTCAGAATGGCAAAGACAGCTTTACATAAATTTTGTTGATTTTGAAAAGGCTTTTGACAGCATACATAGGGACAGTTTATGGAAAATACTGAGGGCTTATGGAATTCCAAGCTGCATAGTGTCAATCATAAAAAGCCTCTATGCCAACTTTACGTGTAGTGTTGGGCAGAGCAACCTAACCTTCGAGGTGAAGACAGGAGTACGACAGGGATGCCCCTTATAAACCACTCTATTTTTAACAGTCATAGACTGGGTGATGCGCCAGACAACAGAGGGCAGTGCAAGAGGAATAAGATGGACTACATTTTCAAAATTGGAAGAGAAGAAGATAACGTGAATAGGCATGCACCTTCTCACACCCAGTCTTCCAAAAATACATGTAAAATGGCAACTCTGCGTAGGGCAGAAAGATAAAACATAAACAAAGACCAGTCCTCCTCGGCTCAATTTGAAGCAGTATTCCGGGAACTGGCAAAAATTAGCATTGATGATAGCAATGAGGATAATCGGACAACAATGAAACCGAAACTAAGTGATCACGCGAAAAAAAGGAGGGAGTGGGCGTTTGAGCACCTGAGAAAATGTGCAGCTCGCTTCAGGATACGGCTATTAACTTAGCATTATAAGGGCACCGGTGACAGTGGTAGTGACCGACCCTAAACAGTCCAAATGGGAAGTATTGTACGGACATTGGATTGAGATCACACATATTATAGCAATGCTACGGGCGAATTGATTCTGGATGCCGGAACTCATTTCCCCATATTATATATTATATCACCAATTGTCGTTGGGCGGAGAAAACAGCTGGTGAATATGGCCTTTATCTGAATGGCAGATTAAAGAGTCAGAAAATATTAGTAGAGGGTTTTTCCAAATTCCCATCAAGCCTGAGCTCAGACCATAGAATGGCTGTGAACATCGGAGGGGCACATTGAATTCATAGGTTGCTTTTGGATTGATATTACTCCGAGTGTTTTATCCAGGCTGATGAGGAAATTACTCGGTCCCCTACCTAACTCTGCTTATCACCAATTATATAGATTCTCTCCTCATAACTATAGCAACCTTGAGGGACATCTAAAACCTCTGGACATGTCATGGGACAGACTCAGACAAGATTAATGGTGAATATGGATTGATAATCAGCATTTGTCAGGCAGCAGCACCTGCAGCTGTTTTATTAACACACACTGCAATAGTCTTGGATTGCAGAGGTCTGAGGCAGATTTCTTGAGTCGTGCTTACTTTGAATGACCCACCTGCATTAATCCATGATAACATTAAAGCAGAGTAAAGTCGTTTGACATAATTTGATCGAGATTGTAACACAGATAATAAGGCTGCACTAGTGGTGCAGGCTTTTTAAACCGGGGAGATATGTGATGAAATGGATCTGTGTACCCCACGCAAAAATAATTTCCCTATTCAAACATCTAGTAACGTAAATTTTCCGCCTATAACCACTCCTACTATATGTGAAAATCGTTAAGAACAAAGGTCAAACTTTCAGCTTAGAATTGGACACTCCTTGATTTTTTTTTACCATAAGTTGGAAGAAGGTACCTATCCACTAGAAACCGCATAGACACCATGAAAAGGATCGCCACTTAAAGGTGTCGATATTCGGGGTCGTGTACTGGTCATCAGTGAAGAAGGTCTTCTTTGGGTTACCACTGCATAATTAAATCAACCGGTCATGTTGACACAGAGTGGGAGTGTCAGGTAACGCGAATGGTGGAATGGTTCTGTGTAGTTGACCACTTGATAATATTACACTCACACACTCTTATGCAAGTCAATGATGACTGGAACTACAGCTGACATTTCACACTGTTTAATAAGGACGCACACATCTGGACAGCACGGAACATAGTCACAGGAACATGTTGACATGTACATCATTAGGCATTTGAATAGTAGATCATATTTCATGCAGCATTCAAATATGATGGGCGATATAAGGTAATCATTCAATGTTCTGGCAGAATATTGCCATATCCCCTAACTGACTGAACGCATCAGTGGGTGTGGGTGTGTAAACATATAAAGAGTTCACTGGACGAACCTTTTCCTTGGCTAAGTTCTCCAGCGGCATATATCAAATGTTTATGTAACAAAGTTAAACCACGATAGGGGTTTTCATATTAATAAGATCTCCATATCACTGTCCGATAATAAGTTTGATATACTGTTCTCTTGACAGTGATCCATAACGATGACAAGAATACAAGATGGCTACCTTCCTGAGTTTTGCTCACTCACCCAGAAGAAGGATAATGATAAGCCAAAGTTAATTCACAATTTGAATATCAATAATTTCATAGAGTTTCCTTACAGTTCCACATTAATAAGGTTGCTTCATGTAGACATAAGCTCTGTTGGGAAACCTGTCATCTTCAACTGTATATATAAACGACCAACGATGCTCGAAACACGATGTCCATCTAGGTCTAACCAAATAGAGATCATCAAAAAGAAGGGTCTGGTATTACCTGGAGTCCGAATTAATAATAAAGTGCATGAGGAGAATCTCTGACAATAAAATCTCGCAGAGACACTATCTCCTTCTGAAAAATCATTCACAAATCACTTTTCAACCTTTAAAAGGACCAGCCCAAAAAATACACACGGCAATTCTCAGCCGGCTTTGTCGAGACTCAGTACGCCTCCGTAGGACACCGAATACCTCCCCCAGAGTTCGGCACAAAGAATATAGTCCGACCTAAACATACGAAGATATACAATATAAGACTGAATCTTCTTGCACTAGACAAGTAATACATATGAATTCAGGCCATAAACATTCTAAGCAAAATCAATCTATTTTCTGGCCCTAACAAATGAGAAATGACATAAATTCGGTATTCATACGCTAAATCAATATTCAAGGGAGATCATCCACATAATCAAAAGTATAAACCAATCATGGATTATCTAGCTTTACAAAGGAAAGCATTTTCGTACACTCAATAAATACAAATATATATTTTTCCATATTAAATAGACATACAAGATGAATTGTATGCCTCACTGAAGTATTCCGTGCGTCACACAATTCCATACAAAAGAATATGTGCGCAACACACCCGTCCTATTATTTAGAGACAGGTTGTAACTATAAATAACTACAACATGTTTGAAATTTTTTTTTGCCCAAGGCCATCGCTTGTCCAAGATTTGAATTAACTAATGCCAAGCGTATGATACCCACCCCCAAAAACCACAGGTTTTTCGTTACCCGTCCTAATATTTAAAACGACCATTAGACAGTTTGGCAGCCGGTTAACGCGTTGTTTCGTTTTCAAAGAACGGGCGAGAGAGAGGAAAAGGGGGTGGGGGGGGGGAATTAACATGGAAAAAATCTAACCTAACTTGGGTATTGTGAAACTGAAACTAGCAAACCAAATGTGTGCAGGGCAGAGAAGGGGGGAAGAAAAGCGTAGATAATGTATTGTATTCTAATAGAAGGATAAATAAAAGGAAAGGACAGAAACGATAATATTGTTTATTGGAATACCATATTAATCCTTATAATATGTTATCTTGCCTTAGAGTAAAAGTATGTTGTTCTGAATAGAGAAAGAAGAAAAAGTACGAAGATGAAAACTAGGATAAAGAAGTAAATGAAAACATACTGGCACCCACCTTGCAGACACTTTGTGGTACTGTAGCACATCAGAGATGATGTGGTGTGCTGAACCGTGACTGATGTCAAGATGTGTGGCAATATCATCCACAGTCAATCGGCGGTTTCCCTGTACGAGTCGTTCAACGGTTGCTATCGATTCTAGAGTCACTACTCTGTGTGCCTGACCCGGTCGTGAACAATCTGTCACAGAAATCACGTCGTTTTTGAACTTTGTACACCATTCATACACCTGCGACCTTGACATGCATGCATCACCGTACTTGAGCTTCATTTGCCGATGAATTTCTATTGGTTTCACCCTTTCGCTGATCAAAAATTGAATAACAGAACGCTGCTGCTGTTTGGTGCATTCCACTAGCGTGGCGGCCATCTTTAAAACGTCATTATGACGTCACCTTATGCGTCATCACCGCGATGGCGCGTGCATAACACTCGAGACATCCAGGACAACAATATTGGCAAGTTACAATATAATGGCATGATTATTCTTATTGTTATAACATATTTCCGGTTTTCACTTGACTCACCCTCGTAATAGGTCTCAGAATAATAAGCAGGTACCTATGGGAAGGAAAGATAGGATATGGAAATAGAATAGAGATATATCAACAGTGAACGAAACGTACCATACAGATCCGAGCTCTTGTTTGATAACGAAAGGTGACAGAAAGGTCAGAAGTCTCTTGGACTCAGGTGCTAGTGTTAGCTTATTAAGATTTGGGTTGTATAAACACCTACGTCAGCCACCCAAATTGAAAAAAACACGCATGCAACTTACGTCAGTGTCAGGTGAAAGGTTAAAGGTGATGGGAATGTCAACGTTACGGTTTAGCATTGGAACGAAGTCGTTGATGCAAACGTTTATTATAGTGAAAGGTATGTCACGGAATTGCATATTAGGCAGAGATTTTATGAAGAAATACTGCGTAAGATTGTACGTTGACATACAGAAGCTAAGGATTCAGGACGAGTACATTGTCATGCAAGATGATATGCATATCGCATCAGTGATAAGATTACAGAAGCCGATTACTTTACGTCCTTATACGGTGAACATAGTCACAGGAAAGATTAAGAGGTCGCCATATTATAAAATTGGACAGACGGTCAGAACAGTGGAATTCCAGGATGCAGACATAGCCGATGAACCATGCATAAACATGACGGAGGGGATAGTAGTGATAGGAAACAAGTCTCACTTTCCAGTTATGCTACTCAACACAGCAGCAAAGCATGTCACGATACCAAGAGGATTCATTGTGGGGAGAGTACAACACATGCCACACACTGAAAGCAGCAGACAAGGTCAGGATAACCATAACGAAAGGAAAGATAGATATGGTGGTATCCGAGATAGGAAAACATACACTAGGAGGGGTAACCAACAGTTAGGATGGGATTATATGAATACCAGTAATTGTCTAGCGTGTAGAGAACAGGAACGTACGCGGAGGGAAAGAAGATGGAGCCATAGAAACAACAATCGCATAGAATACAGGGAAAGAGACACCAGATGGAAAAACAATTGTCACAGACCGTACTACACATCCGATCGAGTACATAGGATAGAAATGGTTTAAGAAAGGAGTCGACAACCTCGTTTTGAAGACAGACATAAAAATAGGAAGCTATATGAGACTGGAAGCAGTCAACAAAGAGATAGAATGCAGAAACGAATTATACAACAGGATAACATGAAGGATAGGATGAAAGAAATTAAGTCACAGATACGGACAGAAAAAGAAAACAAAAGAATATTTCAAAACTTTATCACGAACATCATGATTTATTTGCGCTAAATGACATGGAAATACTAGTCCGGGAAAAACAGCGAGCACACACCTTAGCACAAAGGAACATCAAGAAAGATTTTGAAAGGAGGCAAAGGAATGCGAATAAAAATGCAGGTGCACAGGAATTCAAGCGGGAGACATAGTGTTCTATAGGAAACATGTTAGGAGTGGAAAACTAGACCAGAACTGGATTCCGAATTGGCAGGTGTTGCGACGCCTTTCATAAACAACATACCAAATATGGAAACAAGATCAAAATAAAACCACCAAGGCGCATGTACGACATCTAAGGTTACAAACACAGAAACCTATAGACATACCACCGCAGGAACAGAACAAGAGGAAGACCCATTATGTAGTGGTACCAGAGGACACAGATGAGGCTACATCAGAAGAAAGTTCTCCAGAAGAGTCATACAGACCAAGAGCAGGTGGAAGTCGTATAGTCACTAGAGCGGAGATACATACACAACTGAAAAACCCAAACCAAAGAACTGGACTTTTTAACAATTCACAAAACAAACATGAGGAACGGGAGAGAGGAAGCGAGGAAGATAAGAAACAGGATACAGGGAGAAATAGACAGAGAAAGCAGACAGAGGTAGAAATAGGGGAAGAAGAGGAAGATGTCCAGCGTGATCAGGCGAGAACGTCGGAGAGAGGAAAGGTTGACAGAACATTACCAGAAGAATTAAGAAGGTTAAGAAATGCAAGAGATAACTCGGAGAGCGAAGAGGACATTCCGCTCATGGAATATGTACAGAGGCTGCAAGAGAGGGAAAATAGATTAGCAGAGCAAGAGAAACAATTACGACAGTTGCAGGAAGCGGAGAGACAACAAGAAAATCAGCAGGAAGAAGAGGAGATGAAGGAAAACAGACAAACAGACGATCAGGAGGACAGGACAAGAGACATTAGACGTGGGAAGAAGAGATATTATACGTCATCTGACGATTCGTCAGAATATAACATGCCACTCGCGAAGTTAAGAAATACAGCACAAATGCAGGTACGCCCGAAGTGGAGAGGCAGGCACAGGGAAACACAAGAAGACGATAGACCGACACGAGGAAAGGGTCGGAAAACGATTAATGAGGTAGAAATAGGAGCAGACGGAGAAGGACTCCAGAAGAGGTATCGATGTCAAGTGACTCAGACAGTATGTTGTCTGAGGAGAGTGACGAGCGTCACAGACATAGCAAACGAAGATGCCATACAAGAGAGATAAAGGAAGGGAGTACACAAAAGACGAAGAGATGTGGGTCGTCTACAGACAATTCATCAGATTATAGAAGGCGCCTCGAAAAATTGAGACAAAGGAAAGAGATAAGTGTGTAGTGACAATAAGAGAAAACAAGTACAGAAAAAGCACAAATCGTCTCAAACCAAGAGATTAAAGGAAAGCTTATGGGACTTCAGAAGGTGCTTTCTCGTACGTGAGAGACGCCCAAATATAAGGTAGATGTGAAATCTAGCAAGAAGAATAAGGCAGGAAATAGTAATAGAAGAGAGAAGGAAGATATAAAGGCGCTTTGCGAATATGTGGATAGAAAATATGAAGAGTTGAAAAAGGATGGTAGAAGAAGAGATACGGATCGAAGGGAATACAGATCCAAGAGTCGGGAGGCTAGAAAGGAGGAGGGAAGTAGTAGTAGCAGAAGAGAAATAAGAAAATCAAGAATCCCAGTGAAAAACGCGAAAGAAAGGTATAGAAGCAGAGACACATCAATTAGTAGCAGTGTCAGAGCATCCAGAATACCACGGAGTGCAATAATAACGCAGCGAGAGGGTTATATAAGTAGAGGTCGAGGTAGCGACGAGTTAAAGAGTAGAGAACTTGAGGGAAACTCAGGGAAAATGAGAGATAAAACAGTAGAAGAGGAACCGAAGCAAATGGTTGAAGAAGTAAGGAGTAAAGAGATTGAGAGAAATTATGGACATACGAGACTTAGAGAGGTAGAGAGGAAACAAAGTATTGATGAAGTCAGAAGAGTAGAGAAGACTCAAGATGTGGATAAGCAGCAAGAAGCCCTAGAGAGGCTGTATAAACTTATGATGAAGTGAGATAGAGAGTGAGGAGGAGAAGGCGGCTATGTGAGGGAAGGCGTAGCATATGTTATACGGAACAAGATGGCGGCGGTTGCTGGTCTTAAGGAGACAAGTATGATTGGTCTATACCGCATATATGAGGTAAACTGAGTACACCTGACCAATAGGGTACTGCAGTACAAGAGGAGAAAAATGTGAGGAATAATGGAGATGGGGGTTTCGAGAAGTTGTAGAGTAAAATGGAGATCGAGATTTTGAGAAGACGGTAGTGATGGTGAGAAATATTTGGAGATGAATAGAAAGTTATGATAGAGAAATTGGGGAGTACAGTTCCAGTGAGGGAACGAGAGGTAGAGGAGATAAAGGTGAGAAGGAGAGAAGTAGAAAATTGCAGCGGGAGTCTAGTTGTGGGGAAACTAGATGCAATCAGCTTACACTGAACATATTAAGAAGCTGAGTAGATCTGAACGATAGACTACTGCAGTAGACAGAGAATAATTAAGACTCGAGTGTAGAGAGGTCAGAGCAGAGGCCATGGGAGATTGGCGATAATAGTAGAGAAAGAAAAGACATGGTAATGTCAGAAGAGATGAAGGGCAGAGAAAAAATGGTGAAGAAAAGCTATGAGGAAAAGGGCGAGTATGGGAGAATTGAGAAGCTTGGAGTATGGGAGAAATAAGAAGCCAGGATGAAGGTAGCAAAAAAGGTTGGAGATCGGAGAAGTCATAAGGGGATGACAGACAAGAGTATTTGGTGATATGGTTCCACATAGAACGAATACAGTGGATAGGGGAGGAAGAGATGACAGAGAGAATGAAGTTTTTGAAACCATAGAGAAATAACAGAGAGATACATGGAGGGTACACATAATTATGTTGGGAGAAGCCATGTGTAAATGGCAGAGATATAGAGAAATGTTCTAGAAGGAACAAAAATATAACGAACATATAACAGAGGAATTATAACTGAGACGACAAGAGGTGAGTGTGAGTTCTGGACTGAACAAATATAGTAAGAGAAGTTTTACCAAAAAAGGGCAGAATGTTATGAGGAACAGAAGAATAAGCAATAATAAAGAATCAGTGACACCATGATGTTTAAATGGGTTACAAACGATTGTATGTATTATAAATTAAGTGTAACAGGCAGTTACAGTATATTGTGTGAAAACGTGTTAACTACAGAAAAAGTAAATAAGAAAATGAGTACGTGTATGATGATGCTCGATAGGTCATGAGGGAATGACTTATAATGGTAGACATATAGATTTGGATATGACAGCAAATGTAAAAATGTTGAGCTCAGAAACAACGTAGGGAATGGAGAGGTTCGGAGTGAAAATGGAGTGTGAAAGATATAATAAATTGTGGATGAAAGAAGTGACAAGGTATAAATAGGTCACAGTTAGTAGTGATTACAGATTATGTTTTGTGGTCAGCATCATATGATTACAATATGATGAGGTAGTAGGAAGATGATGATGAACACATAATGGATTACTCCATGGGAGTAGAATGATGATATATACGATTTGATTTAAGTGTTTATGTATAGTAGTACTGGTCAAGGAGGTAGACATGTTAAATTCTAGGGTAGAGGTAGGTGTAGTAATTAAGGGGAGAGAAAAATTTGTCCTCAGGGACAAAACTTTTTTTAGAATAGGGAGGTAATGTGATAGGAAAGGGAGAGAACTGAGGTAGGAATAATTAATGAGTAGTAGGACTTAGTTTTTACGTCAACATTGTGACACGAGAAACCCGTGAGGGAAGTGAAGAGTTGAGATCACTCTTCAATGGTCGTCAGCTGAGAGCAGGTTATAATTTAGACTAACCGTAACGACCATCTACCATGTTATGGACAGCTCAGGTGCCATGTTACTTATGGTACTGCTGCAGTGTGCAGAGAAGAAGAGAAGAAGACTGATGCAAGATATTCCCATAACAAATAGTTTTTCATGTCGAGCTGTGTCCAGCAGGTATCGCCAGCAGTTTATTCTGGTATGTAAACACTCGTATAAGTAGATGAGAGCAGATAGACAAGGACAAGTGTTAAAGCAGTGGTCCAGTGTCGGACGTATAGGACAGGTAGTACAAAGAATAGTTTATAGCTACGAAGAAATTACCAGCACTGGTGGTGACCCAGACAATACTTCGAAGGAAATTTAATAGATAGAGAACAGCCCATTAATCAGTAGTGATGTGTAGCAGTGATGGGTGGATAGAATAACAAAGTAGACAGCAGAGATCCTGAGCTAATCAAGAGATAATAAAATTAGTTCCTGACCAGTGCAGTACGTGATGTAGGAGTGTCATCAATGAAGTCTCATATGTATATTTATTGATAATCAGGCTCGGAGAAAGCCAATTTGTGAATATGTTCCTTGACAACAAATAAAGAACTTTTGTTGTCAGCTCTGAGTCGTCAAGTCATTCCAGGTATTATATTTGTCAGATAATTTGATCTCATTCAGTAGTCATAGGAACAAGGTAGGCCACAAAGGTACGGTACATACAATTACAGCCAGCAAACATAAGACAGGAACATTAACGATCATCATTTGTACAAGAACGTACACACAATAGGGTCAAGACGTAACAAAGAACTACACAAGCACAGAACCTGGGTTGAAACTATCACACCATCACCAACCAAGATCTGCTTACTCGGAGCAAGCAAGAGGACATGCACACCATCATAGCTGGCAGACGCTGGAGCTGGGTTGGCCATGTCCTCAGAAGAGACCCCGATTCCATCACAAGAACAGCTATGCTTTGGACCCTTAAAGGAAGACGAAAGAGAGGCCGACCAAAAACAACCTGGCGGAGGACTGTGGAGGCTGAGATGCAAAGAATGAACCAGAGTTGGGGCACTGTACAAGGATGGCCGCCGACCGAGCAAAGTGGAATCAATTTGTTGTTGCCCTACAAGACGCCACTAGGCGTGACGGCCACTGACTGCTTTGACGGTCGGCGGCTAAGGATCACAGAAGAAGAATAGCGTCAGTTCAGTCTGACAGGTTCGTGGATATTCTGAAAGTCTGGGTATGTTCGTAAACTTAATAAGTGGTGTAAGAATTTTAGCTAAAAGAGTTAGCAAGTAAGAGTAAGCTTTCTTCTGGGATTTAATCTTATTGTTAGCCAGTAGTTGCCATCCATTGCCGACTTCTACAAAGCTAGAGCCCGTGTAGTGTAAGTTTTGTTGTAATTATACTATGTCTAGCTAGCGAGTTCTGATTTCGTGGCTCGGGTTTAAGATATTAACGGTTGAGAATAGAGGCTTAGTTTAGACGGAAGCACTGCGTGACGTTAAAACGAGTTAAGAGTAACCACAGTTGATTATGATAAATAGAAGTGTATGTAAGCGGGTTTTTTGTGGGTGCCTAAGAAACGGGTATAATTACTGTAATTCAGAAGGAGAATTGGTGAAGAGTGTTTAATATTCTGATATATGTTGTTGGCATTTGTGTGTTAATAAGTTGTGCTATTTGTTAATGTAGTTCAGAAGGAAAAGGGGTGAAGAGTGTGTAATATTCTGATATATGGTGTATGCATTTGGGTGCTAAATAATTTGTTATATTTTGATAACCTTCCGTGGGCTGCCTTTAATATAAGAATAGTGCAGGGGAGAAGGGGTGAGCGTTAAGTCTGACCCGAGGGCAGAAATAATACTTAGAGATGGGAGCTTGTATTTAGGGAAGTTTTATTATTGTATGGGAAACGGGGTGTAGGTAAACCTTGGGTGTTAATGTGTTTTGAATTATGTATTTTTTGAATTGGTGTAAATAAGTTGTTATTTTGTCTTGCAGCGATTCACGGCGGAGGGTAGGTAACCCTAAGTCTGCAACGGACTTTGTCTTCTCAGAGAGAGAGGCAGGAGACAACATCGTAATCGAAGAGAACTGGGGTACGCGCGTAGTAACTGGCGCCCTAGTTACGTCTGCAATACGGATAGGCATTAGAAGTTTTCATGACGTGAGGAAACATATACCCCAGCGTGGAATTGCCTAGAAATTAGAGCTCTTAGCTCGTACGGTCCAATACAGAACAGGCTACGTTGTCTATGTATTGTTTACATACTACCACAATAAAGCAGTAGGCCATAACCCGAAGCGGTTTAAATCGTCGCTGTGTGAAGAATAGGGTGCCATCATCATTTCCAGATCTACAGCCAGAAGTAAAAATATATAGTCACCAAGGGCCCTTTCATCAGTTATTCTGGAGAGGAGAGAGGGACATCATACCTCTCTAAATGCTAACGGGAGGAGGTACGTGACGAAGAACAACGCATCGGAGCCTCAGACAAAGACGATAGCGTTAGGAAGGCACTGAACTGAAGTAGAGGGGAGAGACACACACGAAAAACCAGATACATGGGACCAGTACCTGCACGCCGCCCTCTTTGCTTATCGGGAGGTACCCCATAGTTCAACCGGTATGGCCCCGGCAACATTATTGTTTGGAAGGCCAATAAAAGGTCCACTCGAAGCTTTGTTAAGAACGTGGACTGACGAAAAGGCAGAGGAAAATATTATATCCTCATACCAATATGTGAATGAGCTGACCACTCGTTTAAAAACTGGCTGGAAACTTGCCAATGAAAATTTGAAACAAGCCAGGAAGAAACATGCTGCCTATTATAACAGGAAGGCGAAAGACAGAAATTTGGCTGTGGGAGAGAAGGTACTGCTTCTTCTCCCCGGTAGTCAGAATAAGTTACAAATTGGATGGCAAGGGCCATATACAGTTCTAGAGAAGGTGTCTAGAACCAATTATAAGATAGATAAGAAGGGGAAAGAAAAAATCTATCATGTGAACCTCCTGAAGAAATATTTGGAAAGAGAACATCAGGAAGAGACACACTTGTTGACCTTGTCCATTGCCATGGAGATGAAAAAGGAACCACTTTCATCATTTGAATATCCATTACACCCCTGTGAGACAGCGGCACAGGTGAAAATCAGTACACATTTAACGAAAACTCAGAAAGAGAGAGTGCAACAGGTTCTAAATAATCATGCAGAGGTGTTAACAGACCGACCAGGGCATACAAACCTATTGGAATATGATATGAAACTGATAGACCCCACACCTGTATGTATGAAACCATATTCGATTCCGTTTGCTAAGGAGAAAGCTTTGAAGGAAGAGATAGACTATTTGTTGAAGGAAGGAATTATTTCACACAGTGAATCCTCGTATAGTTCCGGTGTTGTACTCTTAAGGAAGCCCTCTGGAGAACATAGACTCTGTATAGATTACAGGAGACTGAATGCTATTACAGAAGGACAGGTGGATCCATTGCCGGATACAAATCAGTTGTTTGCCAGGCTAAATAAAGCTAAATATTTCTCAAAAGTGGATCTGAGTAAAGGATACTATCAGATTCCAGTAAAACATGAGATCAGACAAAATTGTTGGATGTAAACATTTCGGAGGAACGTAATGAATCCCTGAGTTGCCTCTTTGATTGAGGATATTCCGAATGTTTCATACAGGCTAATAAGAAGATTATAGGATCCACTACGAAAACTCTGCTATCACCAGGTATATGTTATCTCCTCATAACGTACATTTTGAGGAAAATCTAATGTTCTCTGGACATGTCATTGCGCAGACTCAGAGAAGAGAAATGGTGAATACGGGTTGTGAAGCAGCATTAAGACAAGCAGTCACACTTGCGGCTGTTCAGTAACATAACCGAAAAATATTATTGGTTGTAGAGGTCTGAGGCAGATTTCATGAGCAGTGCCTACACTGAATGGACCCAATTACATAAAACCATGATAGCACAACAGCAGAGTAAAGTCAAGTTGACTTACATTTATCTATGTGTATATAGAATAAAGGACTGACATAAGATGTCTGTTTTAAGAGGGGAGATGTCGTGAAATATTCTAATCCACATATATTAATTAAAACGTAAATATAAAGCCTAACACATAAATTCAATAAAAGGAAAGAAGAATGGTAAAGAACAGTGCTGTCACAAGGACTGTACGCGAAATCCCCCTTGTGTTCTCCTGCGTCTGCAAATTGTAACGTTTCACGTTGATAGTAAAGCCTTCTGCAGTATACACGCGTTTCCCAAACACACTAAAAAGTGTACTCCATTTCTAAGAAAAACCTTGAGATACGCAAGTTGACCTAGATTTAAAATTCCATTCATGTCTTTTTATACACTATGTTACCTAAAACGAAAGACAGATGGACTAAAGGATAGAGAGAAGGGAGAGGCAGAAAGCAGGGACACAGGCAATACTACCACAGTCGCGCGATACACAATTACTACCATCATGCGTGTAAGGCCACTAGCAATAACTTTTTTTCAGATAGACCGTGATAAAAAACACTACCCATCCGAGAGTTAGGTTTTAAAACTTACAAAATTCTTATTGGGAAACACGACATTATACTGGTTTACGTTTGAAAACATTACAGTACCCAGACAGCACATCTTCGAAGTAAACAGGAGGTAGAAGAAATTGCATATTTTGAACGCAGCCACTTAGCTCTTTTAAATTTGTATATTTGGGTTCCTTAGGACTTGCTGACAAAGAATATGTAAAACGTTACGCAAATAGTCTAGGAATTACCAAATTATAGCCAAAATAAAATAGTGGGGGTGCCTGACAGCATGAAATCATTTCTGCTCATAAAATTTTTTTTTATAACGTGTTTGAAAAACATTACGTTACGGAAATAGCCTACCATGTTAACTCCTATTTGATTGGAGCGCAACAAATGTAAGGCTAAACACGATTAGTCGGACTATAAATACTATCTTTCGTTGTCAGGGGAAACGTGAGTAGAAGTACTTTTTTTTTTGAAAAGCTGTGTAAACATGGCATGATTGGTTAGACCTGCGAATATAGTCAATTAGAGGCGTCAGGTCAGGACCACATCGTCAAATAAACTTACTACAGAATCAGTGCGTTGAGCACCAGTGCATATTTTTCTAAATAAAAGCCTGGGACATCGGCAGATCGAAGTTGTGCTATATTCATTGCCATTCAACGTCACTGTGTATTATTTCCATGAATTGTGGTAGGTTTGAAATATTTGATATCTTTTTAAATGAAAATTGAATGTAAATTGATAATTATGTCTGTATATATGTGTGGTTCAGTAGCGAACATGAGGTAAAGCCTATAGTGCTCCAGCCTGAACAGAAGGTGTCGGAGGAAAGTAAAACTACATGGAATTGCCAAACAGTACGCTGACACCTAACTTATTGACTAGAAAGAAATAATGCTAGAATTGCAGAGGCGTAGTAACAATTAAGGAGGAATATACTGGTGTAAAGTATTTCAGATGAAGCTGACAGTTGGCCTAACGCTCTGAACTCAGTGTTTGTTATGTATTGTGCTCAGTGTAGAAATAGAGTATAAATTAGTTCTGAAGTAGGAGGTACAACCTTCTTGTTTCAGGGACCGTGGTCTTAAAGTTATTGAGCAGCACCTGGTCAGAGCTTTGCTGAATCCAGAGGCGGACAGCATACTCCTTGGTCCATATAGCAAACAGTGAGGTGTCTCCAGAATACAGGGGAGCAATCGAGCAGAGGAGTCTTTTCCTGCCGACATCACGAAAGATAAGCCTTAGGGCCAGCGGAGCTCAACATTATGTACCCCCATCTTAAACTGACATTGTAAAATAAAATTAAGAGGGGAAATTAATTGTTTTAATGCCAGGAACTGAGAACATCTCCAATACTAGTTCCAACAGAAACAAACTATTGAAGTCATGATGACTAATACCAACATAGCTTGAAAGAACAAAACCAGTATTACCTCATATTACTACTACACAACTGACACACATAGGATACTATTAATAAAATATGTCACTACAAGATTCATATTGATAAATTCTGTACATATAACTTGTAATTAAAATTGATTGTGATTCCTGGTTCACTTTGTATTTGAATCAGGACACATATACATTAATGACAGCACTGAATACATATTGATATTTGAAAATTTATCAGTGACTCATTTAAGATATTCTCATAGAGTGTTATATGTATGTGAGTGTCACAGTGTTGTCAAGTGTGGTGGAATAAATTAAATTGTTTATCTGTCTGTTGTCGTTGTGACTTACACTTCATCATATACATACCCTAGACATTCAACGTAGTCATTACAATATTCCAGAATAATTCTGACTGAGGTAGAAATATGTGGTAGCAAGTAAGGTCATCTATAATACACTACCCTTATTAGATATAGATACCTTCACAGCTGATCTCAGTCAGTACACTAAGTCCCATATAAATATTTATATATCCCACTTTACCACATTTATAAAGATGGCGGTGCAGTTCTGATAGAGAAACTTCATATGATCTTCCAGCAAATGTGGCAGAGTGAAACCATCCCACACGATCTCAAAGATGCCTCAATTATACATCTATATAAACGTAAAGGTAATCGCCTAGACTGCAACAATCATCGAGGCATCTCTCTTTTATCAATCGCTGGGAAGATATTCGCCAGAATCCTTTTGAATCGCCTTACGGCTCATCTTGACAAAGGTCTTTTACCTGAAAGTCAGTGTGGATTCCGGAAAGAACGTGGAACCACAGATATGGTGTTCGCTGCAAGACTGCTACAAGAAAAATGCCAAGAACAGCACTGTGACCTGTACACAGCTTTCATCGACTTGACAAAGGCGTTCGACACGGTCAGTAGAGAGGGTCTATGGAAGATCATGGCAAAATACGGCTGCCCAAAGAAATTTATCACAATAGTGCAGCAACTGCATGATGGAATGCAGGCTAGAGTTCAGGAAAACGGTGAGCTATCGGAGCCTTTTCCCGTCTCAAATGGAGTTAAACAAGGGTGCGTACTTGCACCGACTCTGTTCAGTATCATGTTTTCTGCTATGCTGACTGATGCTTTTAGAGATGGGGACACAGGAATCGACATTAGTTATCGTATTGATGGAAAATTGTTTAACCTTAGGAGGCTTCAAGCAAAAACCAAGGTCAAATCACACACCATCAGAGATCTTCTGTTTGCTGATGATTGTGCCCTCAATGCTGGCTCAGAGGCTGATCTGCAGCATAGTGTGGATAGATTCTCCGAAGCCTGCGCCAACTTTGGGCTTACCATCAACACGAAGAAAACAGAAATCATGTACCAACCAGCTCCTGGCACAGTTTATACTGAGCCAGTCATCAAGGTTAATGGTGAGAAACTGAATGTTGTGAACAGATTCACATACCTTGGTAGCACACTATCCCAGAACATTGTCATTGATGATGAGGTGAACACCAGGATCTCCAAAGCCAGCAGCACATTTGGCAGACTATACACCAACGTTTGGCATCGAAGTGGCATTAGTCTACAGACAAAGCTGAAGGTGTACAGAGCTGCGGTGCTTCCAGTGCTGCTATATGCATGTGAAACATGGACTGTATACAGGCGCCACGTAAAGAAGCTAAACCACTTCCATACAGTCTGTCTCAGGAAGATAATGAACATCAAATGGCAAGACAAGATCCCGGATACCGCCGTTCTTGACAGAGCTGGTATCCCTAGTATTGATACTATTCTGATGCAGTCACAAATTCGCTGGGCAGGTCATGTAGTCCGCATGCTAGACCATCGACTGCCAAAGATACTCTTTTATGGTGAGATGCAGAAGGGTAAACGCTCCCATGGTGGCCAAAAGAAGCGCTTCAAAGACACGTTAAAGACGTCATTGAAAACCTTTGACATAAACCCAGACACATGGGAAGCTGCTGCGCAAGACCGAACTGCTTGGCGCACATCTCTTCGTAAAGGTGCAGCAGCATGCGAATCATCCAGAAGAGCAGCAGCGGAACAGCGGAGACAAGCTAGAAAGGACCGTGAAATAAAACCTTCACATGAAGCAAACATTCCCTGCCCACACTGTCCAAGATCTTTCCAGGCCCGCATCGGGCTCATCAGTCACCTTCGTACCCATAGACTAACCTAACATATTCTTAAATAATTGGATGAACAGAGTGGTCTTCATCACACGTGATGGACGAACAACCAGAGACGCTGGACCAGCTGTGACCGGACAGCCTACCAAGACAGCATTATCCGCGCTGAAACCGTAGAGAAACATGATAGAGATCCAGCATAAGAATAACACAAGATTAAAGAAGCGAGCTAAGAACTTTTAAAAACGACAAATGTACTTACTACAGTTTATCACTAAACAAGAAAAGTTACATTTTTCTAACAATAGACTTTTAGACGCGAACTCAGACTTTTGGCGGGAATCGCGAAGCAACGATTGACGTCATCTAATTTACATAGGGTTAGTTAAAGTTTATGTTGAACAGTTAACGGTGCCTAATAGCTGTATCCAATCAAATAAGTTGGGACATTTGTTTTTACCCCAATCAAAGCCATTGACGGCAATATTCAACCACGCGAAGTTTTAGCTATAGCACGTTTCACTAGCTTTGCCCTCAAACAAATGTAATTATCTGATTAACCGTCTAACGTATTAATGCCATTTTTTTGCATACGATGTTATATTGGGTTAGACCCAACAAATATATACTTTATATCTGTGCATCTTGTCCAGTTCCCATAAACGGATGAAATCCTTTGATCTTTGTCGGCATACTAATTATTGTGTATCGAGAAAAGAAATTTTACCACTTCATGCACAGATTCTGTGAATTGATTAGGCATAGGCGTGTCTACTATTACAATAATGTGGCCATCACGTTTGCAATTGAATACGTGTTGAAGATGATTTCTTAAATGATCTGCATGCGAAATACTCGTGACATTGTTTGTCATTGACATTTAATGCGCTACCAAACTGGACCTTCCTTGATCTAATTATTTCAATGGGTATCATCTCTTTGCGGTTCATAAATATCATAATGGAACGTTGCTCCTCTAATGTGCTTGTAAATAACGGTAAGGTCATCTTTAAAGAAATTAAACTTCATCCGAATCATAATCAGATGTCTCTGAGAAATTGAAAATCAATCTCGGCTGAATGAAGGACAAACCATCATTCTTCCAATATTCCTCTTCCTCTTGTAACACATGGTTCTCACTTTTCTTCCAATAATCCCTGGCTATATTGGAGATGGCGGCTTTTATAAGTATTTCAACATCTTTTAATTTGAACGTTCTATTTTCTGTTGCTACCTGTTCCTTAATTTTAGCCCATACTAATTCTATTGGGTTTAAGTGAGAATGGTAAGGAGGTAATCTTAAACATCTGTGACCATGTTCATGGATTGCCTTGTCTATGTGAAATATCTTTGTATGCTGTGTCTTTTTTTACAATTCCAAGTAATTCAGGTTCATGGACATTTCGTTGAATGGAATGTTGTTTATGGTCAGCCAAATCTTTATTACATCTTTAATACTTGGTGAATTAGAAACTTTATCTTCTGGTGCCACAACGTTGTGATATGAGGCATTGTCCATTATCAAACACCACGGTCTATCCAAGGAAGGAAGTACATGATTCACAATCCAATCTTGAATTATCTTGCCATTCATCTCTGCATGGTAATCCCTATTATCTGTGGATTTTGAAACAAATATGAGTTCAGTATTATTTAGAAGCCCATGATGGCTGCTTCCTGGATGTGCAATTATTAGGCGCTGTCCTTTGCTGCTTGGTACTAGTCTCTTAGTTGTTCCATCAGATGATTGCCATTCTCGTTCATTACTGTGGTGCGCATTGATCCAAGTTTCATCTAAATACACAAAATCATAACAATCTCTTCTCATTTCTCTGACCTCGCGTAAATATTTGCTTCTCATTGCAACTATATGAGGCTTCTCACAAATAAGGTTTCTACCACCAACATATTTTCTAAAAGTGAATCCCAAACTCCTAATAGTCCTCCATAGCGTAGATTTGGAAATATCAATGTCATTATTCTTTCTTAACCAAATTTTCAATTTCCTTAAAGTCACTGCCTCATTATTGTGAAACATATTGCAAATTTCTCTGCGGATCAATTCTCTGTCAAAATTATCCACCACTCTTGGCCTAATTTTCGTGTGTAAAACACTGGAATTAGACATTTCAGATGTCGCTATCCAGCGGTGCAATGAGCGTTTGCTTATCCCCAAGGCGTGAATAGTCCTCTTTTGTGGGTTTGAAATAGAATGATATAGTTTTCCTCGAGTAGCTTCATTGCAGAAATACTTAAAAATCCTATTTGTGATTTGCTGTAATGTCATAAAATGTACTCGCAGACTCATTTTTCCTTCTTAACCACACAATAATTTTTGTAGACACACCTCTGATTGACAATGTGTGCGTTGCACCGGATATAAACTGTTTTATGTTCAAGAAGTGCGATTTCACGCAATTTCACCCAAAAATCATGCCAATTGCTTGATAAACCAAAAATGTGCAAATGAGGTCGTATAATTTACTGTAGACATTTCAATATGTGTGCGTGTGATGTGTGTTGGCAAGTAGGATTTTATATTATATCGCAAAGAAACGAAAATTGAAACCAATGGCCGTATTTTAATGAAAAATTTAATTCATAGGGTCTATACCATTTCAAATTCACACACAAAATTTCACTTATATGCGTTATATATTCGCTGAGATATAGCATTTTGAAGTTGGGCAAAGCTAGTGAAACGTGCTATAGACAAAAACTATAGAGAACAAAGGAGTCTGTTCCTGATCGCCAACTTGCACGGACGTAGTTTATCTGGGAGCGGTGTTAACCTGACATGTACCCCAAGTCGGCTACAAAAAGTCCTTGGCCATCGAAAACAGATTCCTTGCAGTTATCAAGTAAATGATATTTTCATCATCTCAGTTGAGCAGCAGATTTATTTCCAATATTGTGAATTTAATTTCACGTAATTACAGTGTCGTAACACGTTTCTTAGAATTTCAGCGGACATCATGATAAGCCAGATAGGCTATAATGTCGATCAACCAGTTTGAGGAACTTAGGAAACAAATACTGAACTTTCAAACCTTACAAGCAAGGTAGAGACCTCACTTAGTCTAGCGCCCAAGAAGAAAAATAATGAGAAATCTTTGAAGAACATTTTTAAACATGATGAATGTTATGGGCCACCGTGGCTTGAGGTAAACGGAGGAAATGTGATTGTACATCCAAAACAAATGTCTACAGAAATTATTTGATCCCATGCCTGTTAATGACATAGGAAATTCATGAAGAGGAATGTCTTCATATTTTTTTTCACTGTTGTTCACCAGTTATAATTAAAATTGTTTTAATTGATGACAAGACGTGTTTCAACTCAATTAAAGAAGTTCCAGTTGGATAAGTGACCTTAAACAAGTAAAACTATAATTTACTAAAGCTGTCTCACCAAGCATAACCTTCTGCAGATTTGAGGGAACAACGAACTTTAAATATAAAATCTATTCGATCACTCATCAAGAAATAAACATCTCTGGCGGACAAGAACAGTATTCTGAAGACTTGGTGAATAAATACAAGAAAAATAAAGGAAAACAAATACGTCCAAGTCAGCACAAAGCCCCTCAGAATTATTGACAGATCATCTGAGTAAAAAGAATACTAATATTATAAGAGACACGGCCACACAGCTTAGTGATTACTCTCTGATATTTCTTGGAACGTGTCACATCTTTCATGCTTGACCAGTGACGATTGAACCAGTCATCTATCTGCAACGAACCAAACATCAGCGGGAGCAGAAACCATCAAACTATTGGCAGCTAAGTACAAGCTTAAAAGCTGCCAAGTGAACTGTCCATTTTTCGAAAACCATAACATAATCCTGAGATGAATACTTTTTAAAAGAATTATTCATTTTTAAACTGTTAACCATAATTGATTATTAAATTTGTTATTTGTATATACACAAATTTAACGTTTATTTAATCATTTTGAATGTTCTTCACCGGTATGTCTCAGTCAATTTCTTAAATACTTTTAACCAGAGCTATAAAAGAATAAGAAGAATTTCACTGAGTAATTCAGTTAGGGGCTTGAACGAGCTAAATCATTTATATCCATTTTCACAAAAGGCAGCGGGTCAGATACAAAGTTAAAGTTCTAAGACTCATTCAGCATAGCTCCTGACTTCTGAGATATCTTGTGTAGACTCCCTCGAGGTAGAAGATTAATTTTCCTTCTATATCTGCTAAGAGTGATCTTGTGCGAAGGTAGACACCTGTGAAGACCCACAACATATACTCTTGGTGTTGGCCACTGTTGGACCACTACTGCAGAGCCAAGGGGAAGCAGCCCTTGACACCGCCCAAAGCTGGATATTCAACAAATATCTTAGGATAGGGGATCTATAACAACATTTGTGCGCGCTCTTCTCCTCTCCGGCAGTATTGAACTACATTTATTGTGCGCATTGAATTAGGTGCATTATTCTATTGTCAGCACACGCTTTTTCCCTACTGTCATTGTTCACGTTTCATGCTTCGATGCATGACAGGTCCAGACAAGCGTATCACCCATCCCTGAGAGATTAATTGAGTCCCTAAAACGTGATAATACCACATTCAATCAATCAATCAATACCCTTTAGCTCCCCGATGCCTTCAACAAACACATGCCATGTCTTCCTGTCCCGTGCCATCCGCTTAAGTACTTTTTATGTTTTCCTCATCATTTCACCTCTGTATCCAGCTCTCTTCTCCGTGTGTTTTTGGTCTACCTCTGCCTCTCTTTCCCTGTGGATTTCAGAACAAGGACTGCCTTGTAATGCTATCAACAGGTTTCATAAATGTGTGTCCTATCCTATCCAGCGTCTTCTTCTCAGCGATTGTTCCACTGGCACTTGTCTGGTTCTTGTCATCAATTCCACATTTGTGACTTTGTCATACAATTTCAGTCCTTCTATTCTACGCAAGCACCCGTTTATAAAAGTCTAGCTTTTTAGTTGTTGTTTTTGTTGCTCTCCATGTCTCAGAGCCATACAATAGGACTGACTTAACATTTGAGTTGAAGATTCTTATTTTCGTGTTTCTCTTTATTTCTCTTGTTCTCCATATGTCTCCCAATGCAAAGAGAGCGCCTCTTACTTTTTTTATTCTTTTTTTGATATCATTGTCTGTCTCTCCAACTTTGTCTGTAATACTACCAAGATATGTGTACGATTCTACATCCTTTAGTGGTGTTTGATCAAGTTCAATCTTGTTATCATTTCTTGCATTTATTCCCATAATCTTTGTCTTTTCCCTGTGTATTTTCAGGCCCACTTGTTGGGACCTCTCATCAAAAATTTTCATTTTCTCTTGCATCTGATTATGGTTATGGGACAGAAGAGCCAAGTCATCTGCAAAATCCAGATCATCAAGCTGTTTAGGCAGATTCCACTGGATTCCATTTCTGTTGGATAATACCACATTGACTCCAGGTAAATCCGAGCACGAAGCGTTTGTTTAAGATTGCATAATTACTTCCGACTCGACCCCAGGGTTAGGTGATTATAGATAAACGCAATCTTGGAAGACCCATATTATATACTCTAGGTTTTGGCCACTGTTGGAACACTACTGCAGAGCAAGGGAAGGCAACCCGTGACACAATTCATAGTTATTGATAGTGATAAGTGGTGTAACATCCACATCCGGACCCAGCACATTTGTTTTCTTGAGACTTATTGTGAGACCAACGTCCTTGCATGCTTGGCTGAAGCGATTCATCAAGTTCTGAAGCAAACATCAACAATGCCGTGACTCATTATTTGGAAATCAAGCGGCTACCGACGTTTCGATACATCGAGATTTGGCTGAATCGGTAGCTCGTTGTGTGTCCGATTGGCTAAGGCACTAAGCGGTTAGAGCGTTTTCTTATAACGGCAAAGTTACGGCTTCTGGGATCGATACCTGGTAGCGTCACGCTCCAGTCTTCTTCTTCTTTGATCCATAGCCGCCAACCATCAAAGCAGTCAGTGGCCATCACGCCGGGTGGCGTCTTGTAGGGCAGCAACAAATTGATTCCCATTTGCTCGGTCGGCGGCCATCCTTCGCACAGTGCCCCAACTCTGGTTCATTTTATGCGTCTCGGCTTCCACAGTTCTCCGCCTAGTTGTTTTTGGTCGGCCTCTCTTTTGCTTTCCATCGAGGGTCCATAATATAGCTGTTCTCGTGATGGTATCAGGGTCACTTCTGAGGACGTGCCCAACCCAACTCCAGCGTCTGCCAGCTATGATGGTGTGCATGTCCTTCTGGTTACTCCGAATAAGTAGTTCTTGGTTGCCATTCGGCCAAAATATTCGGAGAATTTTCCTTAGACAGATTGTGTGAAAGGAGGACAGCCTCGACATTTCCTTCTCTGTAGCTCTCCAGCATTCCGCACCATAGAGAAGCACAGAAAGTACATAGCTCTCATACAGTCTTAATTTGGTGTTTGTGCTGTACTGGGAAGACGTCTATATATTGTTGAGACTAGCAAAGGCTGTTCTTGCTTTATTCATTATGTTGTAAATGTCCTTGCTTGTTTCACCATCAGGTAAGTAATCCTAGGTAAGTAAATGTGTCTGTCTGTTCTAACTCCTGGTTCCTTATTGTTATTGGCTCAGGATTGTCCACATTTAGTGTCATGACCTTTGTCTTATTCAGATTGATGTTCAGACCAACCTGCTGCCATACTTTTTCAGTCCATCGGTTTTTTCTTGGATGTGTTGATGTGAATGCATGTTGTAATTTTTGATGAGATAGGTCTAAGAAATTTAAGGTCCCGTCCGAGCAGAGGTGATAGTGATAACTCTGTGAGAATAAGGGGTAAGAAATAGATTGCTATTTCACGAGGGTGATATGGTAAGAGGAAGGACAGTCTCTGAATCGAGTAGTTGCTGTAATCCAGCCTATCTTACGACATTAATTTAACTTCAGACGCACTTACTCTCCTTGCTAAACAATTTTTACAAGTTACCCTACACTCTTGTACACACACCAATTTGGTGACACAAATGCACAAACGTGAATACAAACTACGTATAACATATAATGGGAAAATGGGGTTGACCAACACTGTAAGTAAAGGTTTATTATGTTTATTATCACTGAACAAACAGCACAACACCAATCATGTTACAATTATAAAGCATAGCTACAGACAAGGTGGTAAAAATAGTATCTCAATAGGCCCTCCCCTCTTGTAAAGGAAACAAACCAAAGGAAATTACTATCAGAGGTAATTAACCCAAAGAGAGATCAATTTTAACAAATGGGATATGCAATAATCAGTAAGGGGTATAGGAACAGGTTCTTAATTTTTAATCTATCCCGTGACTAAGCAGATTAGGGAGGAAAAGAAAAAAAACAGAACAAAAGAAATTAAGTATACTGATGTTAGCAATGAAAAAAAATTAAGGTTATCTAATTTCGTTCATTCAATGCACGCATACAGTTTCCACTTTCATCTGCACTTACCAATCGTTGAAGCAGGCATTCCATGGAATAAAAATACTCTAGCAAGTACTAAACAATCAGAGTCTTTTGCTTTGTCTATTTCAGCCCCAGACTAAAAGGGTTTGCTGTCGGCTATTTTTCCGTAGTCGCTGAAACCGAGGCGATACTTTTTGTTCCAGGATATTCATCTTTTCACTGCAGTTAGTGTTTGGGATAAGGGTTCTATGGGGTGGCACTGTCCTCAGAATTTAATATATATATATATATATATATATATATATATATATATATATATATATATATAGATATATATATATATAGATATATATATATATATATATATATATATATATATTTTGGTCCGGTGGGGTCCCGCCGCTGGAGGCTAAGACACTCTATGGCGTCATGAAAAAAGAACTTCGGAAAATGATACTCCTCGGCTGTTCAATGAAGTGATGGCTGAGTATGACCAGTGAGTTTTCGTTAGGGGGATAATCCAGTAGGAAAACGTTTACTGTCATGTGTAACAATAGTGATATAAATTCTGCCACAGCAGATCAGTAATATTTATGGAAATGACTTCTGGCAATTGTTCTTCTACAGTTGTACTTTAAAATTGCTTATTGTTAAAGTTCTTGGTTTTACCACTCTCATGGGTGGAGAGGTGGACCACATAGGGGTCACAACACGAAGATTTTAATCACAATAATCGCTGGATGGTGTATAAACCAAAGTCCGTAAGACCATAAGAAATGCTAGGACGCAAAGGTATGACCAGGCTATATGTAGAAAATAGATAAACGTGTAATCATAATATAAATCATATCCTGATGTCACAGAGAGTTATGATCATTAAATTCTCTATATGCTCTTCTTTTCTTCACCCGTGTCCTCTATTTTATTATCACTCTTTTATCCTTTTTGTAATTTTTCCGCATTCGTTCGTTTGCGACTTAAACATTACTATTTTCCCATTCAAACTTTCGCCGAGTGTCTATTCTCATTTAGAAACCCACTAGTGATGTTATTACGTAGATGCCAGGCTCGGGAGGTTATTGCGTAGTGGACGAAACTGAATATTCGCCTTCGCCAGACCGATAGGCGACATTTTGTCTGCATTTTCACCTGCCACAACGAGTTGCATCGGCTGAGCGCTCAGGTGAGGCGCGATAACCGACATCTCCTCGGCGCAGTTTGAGACATTTGTCTGGAAATCCCAGCTGACAAGGCACTCACTGTTGGCCCTGGTCAGCGTGAGGTGTGAAAACGCACGAGTGTCAGTGCATGGTAGTCTTCTAGTTTATGTAAGGTGTAAGAATGAGAAGGGGAGATTATTTCGTTTTGCGAAATAAGTTGGGACCCCTTTGTCCTGGTTTAAAATATTTACCGGAGTTTGAAACTAGATTTTCATTCAGTCCTCAAAATTTGCAGTAGTCAGGTTGCTCGTGAATAGAATAAGCTGTATAGCGAAGTTTCTCAGTTTGTTTCGACACTTTGTCGAACTTCTAGACTTCAATAAATATATCAGCGTATGATTCTAAAGTGGTGCGACCACCTGTAGTTCTGTGTTGAGTGAATACTGGGTGTAACCCAAATTTTGCCGGCGTTTAGTACAGAGACATACCTGTGAGAAACATAAACATTTTATATCTTTAACCACGTGGTTTTTTTTTCAAGTACCACCTGTCTGACAGTGCGTGTGCCTTCAGAGATAGACAGAATACCAATCCCACTATCATTTTTTTTTTAAGAATAAATGTTTATACTGGGCCTTTGAGGCAGATCATATTCTCCTCGAACTCTGTGTTGAGGCTACTTTGTGGCGAGAATAATTACAGAAATATAAAACATTAACTTTCCGACATTGTTGACAAAGTGTGTTGTGAACCTAGATTATCTGTTGAGAGAAGTTGTCCACCGGTCATCTCCCTAATTAAGGGAAACCTCGTGTTCTGACACTGTGTGCCCGCTTAAGCCTAATTCTTACCTCGTGAGTCAAGTGACACTAACTTTAGTCTGAAATAACTATCGCATGAAGCAGACGCTCCCCGGATCCATTTTGATGAAACCAACAAACAAATCTGCAGAGCTGGGATCCGCTTCATTAAACGAAAGAAACAGATAAAAAGTGTCTGAGTGTCCCAAAGTTTGCGCCAGACGGCGAACAACAGCACGAGTTTAGGTAAGGTTGTGTGAGTCCGGGCCCTGATGAAAGAACCGAGTGAAAGTAGACTGAAGGATGTTCTTTGTTGAGTCACCCACGTTGTAACTTCCTTTATGCAAGTTATTGCTAACACTATTTTCCCTTAGAATAAAGCAGAGTATCAAATCTGTCCATACCTTAAAAGAAGGAAACCATAGACTCAATCATATGTATCTGTAACTCTTTGGGGTTGTCACTTTCTTCTAACGGGACTGTGAGCTATATATATATATATCCAGGGGAAGGACCATACAAACGGGTCTATCACTATTGTAGCATTCCTTGATTTTTATGACTATGTGTACATGCTTTTGATGTATTTTATATGTTGTGATGTAAGTTTACTATGATAATTAAACTATACCTACATTTATTTCAGTATGGTGGTCAGTTCGTTCCCATAATATCTTTAGAATCCTTGTTATAGTTTTCCCACGTCTGTGTGTCTAACTGTCGTCACTTGTATGTGCGGGCACGTGAGTGGATAGAGATCTATTAATATATATATATAATTTTTTTATAGACTGTCTGACTCCTCTGGATCTGTTGTAGAAGATAGGCGGAAAGAGAGAGAGAGAGAGAGATTCTCGATTTCCGGGACAGCCTCTATAAATTTCTACCATCTCACTCGTGGAAATCTATTTCTATTTACTACCTCTCACTGTGACTATCACTTATTCTAATCTATTCAGAAGGGACCAACCCAAGTCTTAATTTTCCTATCAAAAATCTACGACACCTTACACGCGTTATTTTTTTAGGTAAGACTATTTTAACCACTCCGGTGTATATATATATATATATATATATATATATATATATATCTATATATCTATATATATATAGATATATATATATATATATATATCTATATATATATATATATATATATATATATATATATAAAGTGTCTAGTTTATCTTAACTGTTTAAACACGAGATATGAACACTAGTCGTTTAGAAAATTACACATGTATGAATAGAATTAAATTGCGTTACATTAATTATCAATCGCCTAGCGGCTTATAAATTATTTGAAGCATCTCTCACTGGGGAAATAGCGGGTAATTAAATTTACGTTTTACAGCTGGAGAATTTTGTTATATGTTTATTTAATACGTTTCAATTAACACAAAAATCCCAGTGAAATATAATGAAACTCAAACAATTAAATCACTTAGATGCTAATAACTATATATTTACCGCAACACAAGAAACTGAAATAAATCTTCATGTATTTCTATAGGAAATCCAGAAAAATAAGACTCCAAAAATGCGCGCTAGACCATTCAAGAATCCTGATAGCAAACTGATAACTGAGTTTGATGAGCATGACTATATATATATGAAATGGCGGATTTTTCCCTCCCCTATGTGGAAATTCACACCTCTCGTAGATTCTTCGTTCAATTCCTGAATCAAAGTCTAAAATCACACCAAAGCCTACCGTAGATTCGTTTCCCTAGCGAGCGAGCTTTTAGGTTCGTTTCCTTAGGTGAGCAAATTTGCGTCTCGTGGAGCACGATCAAAGGGATTGCAGTCGGTGAGTGGTTAACGCCCCTTGATACTGCAATTAACGAACCGTTCTCTCTTTAGAAACTATAAAACCCGTGGCCTCGTCCTCCCCGTGTTTCAGGGACCAGGCGCTGACGTGATGGCGTAATCTGACAGCAGGTAAACGTCCTTTTTTTTTAAAGAGAAGACAGTTAATTAATTATGAATAGTTGGATTATTAGTGCTTGAAACAAAGACAGGAGGCATGGCTAAACTAAGAATCGGACAGTTGGCAATAGAGAGACCTGGCTTCCACGTGTTTAATTGTGCATGCTTATTTAGCAAGCGAGGGAAATCCACGTTCGATCGCTGCTTGAACCCAAATAGTGAGGGGCCCCGATGAGAATAAAGCGGATCGATCAGTGTTGCTCAATTTTCATGTCACAATGCGCGAGTAGTGCAATGTCATCTGCATATTCCAGATCTTCCAGTGTAGAAAACGTTGTCCATCTAATTCCTCTTGGACTGCCCTCTGTTGTCTGGCGCATCACCCAATCTATGGCTGACAAAAATAATGTTGTTGATAAGGGGCATCCCTGTCATACTCCTGTTTTCACTTCGAAAGTTAGATTACTCAATCCAACACTGCATGTATAGTTAGAATATAGGCTTTTTAGAATGAACACAATGCAGCTGGGAACTCCATAATACCTCAGTATTTTCCATAGGCTGTCCCTGTGTATGCTGTCGAAAGCTTATTCAAAATCAACAAAGTTAATGTATAGCTGTCTCTGCCATTCTGAGCACTGCTTTATAATGTTCCTGAGGGTAACTATATGATCTGCACATCTTCTGTTCTTTCTGAAGCCCGTTTGTTCTTTCCTCAGTTTATGGTCAACTGCTTTTGAAATTCTCTGGATGATTATCCTGCCTAGTATTTTGCTGGGAACTGAGAGGAGGGTTATTCCTCTCCAGTTGTTGCAGTCTGCAAGGTCACCCTTCTTGGGCAATTTGACAATTATTCCTTTACTCCACTCTGTTGGTGTTGTCTCAGTTTCCCAGACTTATGAAAATAATGGTTCTAATAGTTCTGCTGCTAGTTCAGGGTCTACCTTGAATAACTCAGCAGTTAGATTGTCGTGACCAGGCGCTTTTTTCATTTTTTTTAACCCTTTGATAGCTGTGATGATTTCTTCTTTTCGTAAAATATCTGTATTTACGTCTAAGTCACATTCAGCCTCAGGAACATTCAGCTGAGTCTCTAGTGGTTCCTTATTCAGTGTTTCTCTGAAGTGCTCTGCCCATCTTGTTTCCTGCCCCTGTGCTGTGGTGATGAGATTTCCTTGCAAGGTCATCCAAAAGTGTCCTTTTGTTAGCACGGGTTTGACGTTTTACTTCCTTGTCCAGCTGACTGTACTGTTCACGCTCCAGTCTACCCAGCTGTAATTGGGACCCGACTTTGCTTTTGAGGCAGGAGAGGCAAAGACATCGAGGAAGGGAACGAATCACACCATCTCATAAAGCTAGACGGCAGTATTTGCTGCAGAACTTCCTTTACCATTTTTTACCCCCTGTCCTGTAAGGTAAAGGTAAAGGAACCCGTTACACGCCCATTGAGGCATATTGGGAATATGGTGTTAGGCCCATATTATCTTGACCGTCGGCACACTAGGGGCGATGTGGTCGGCATCACGCCGGCCGCCTTAACCTTCCCAGAGTAGCTCTGGTACCCATTTGGGGTTGGGTCGACCCAGGAGCCGTTTGTGGCCTAAAAATTTTCCGCCTCATCTGGGGATCGAACCATAGACCACTGCGCTAGGAAGCCAGTGCACTAACCACTATGCTACCGCGGCTCCACCCCCTGTCCTGTACTTAATGTTATTAGTCTTCTATCTTCTTTGTCTTGTGTAATCTGACCTATACTGTATAATAGGGGAACAACATAAGTGATTGCGTCATTAATAGGCTGGATTGCCCTAGGTAAATTTCCGGTGTTATGTGTTGCGGGTCGCGGTAATAACCCCTGTCATCGAAGCACTATTTTTGGGGTGCTTAGATGGCAGGGAGGATAGTGTGATTCGCTTCCGTAGCTAGGCGGGGGTGCGATTCCCCGGTAAGCCACTCACGTCTTTCTGTTGTCTAGTTTTCTACTTCTTTATTTCTCACGAGTGCCTGAAAACATACCTTTATATGTGTGTAATATTTTTGTACCATTTTTCTTAGCAGCACGATATTGTGCTTGCTCCTAGAAACAAAATTACCAGGTTCGAAACCAGATAGTGTCACGGACAAGTCTACACAGTTGTAAATTGGTATAAAGCTCTGCTCTTGAGTCAGGGAAGACAAATGCTGCGAGAAAGGGGACTGGTCGCACAATCTCAGAAAACTGTGACCTAGTATAGTGCACTATAACACTTCCCTCCCCTACTACATTATGTGATATGGGTTTGCCTGTTTGGCAAGCTGTTTAGATGTTGGCAATGACGGGCGTGTCTTTAAAATATCAAAGATGTTAACGA
>JAMPIV010016169.1:112500-151640 GCA_024509875.1 Oreohelix idahoensis
TAGGTATTGTAATTGTTGTGTGGTGTGGTGTAATTGATGGGTGTGCGTTTTTGTGTGCTGTTGTATTGTGTATGATTCGGCATTGTGTTGTGTTGTCTTTTTATACAATATATATACAATATATATTTTACAACATATATTAATACTTATTCGCCCAATAGTTATACACACAATATTTATACATCATAGATAACAAAGATTTCTTAATTGTAATAAATATATTTAATTCTTTTAAAAGAAGACGAAATATCAAGCTAAAGTTGAAGGTTCATACGCTTCTTTGCCGCGTCGGTGGTGGTTGTAGATTAAAGACAGCATCCGAGTGATTGTCTATGGTGGGAGCTGACGTACAAGGGGTGGTAGGACACCAACTTGGTTCTGGGAATATTGGTTGATAACAACTGGAGTTGATGTACTGGTCAAACGTGTTACTGGTACAAGCAGTAGGACAGGTATCTGTGTTTGGTAACTGTAGTCGGTCAAATTCGGCAAGGATTTCGCCCTGTAAAGCCAACAAATGTTCAAATTCAGGGCGAGTCAACGTAATGGCGGCTTTGGTAGGAAACTTTAGATGTGATTCACCAAAGTATTTTCGCACGTGTAGTAAAGGTTGGCCTCGGTAAAAACGTACTGAAGCGGCCTTCAACCCACTAGCCAACGGTTTAAGCATTTCATCACTTCTATGCATATACACCCAATTGGTGGGAACAGTGGCAGGTGCAGTCATCTTCAGTGCGTTGTGAACTTGAGTGTCTGGGCGTTGGTCTCCCTATTGTCTATTTATATCAAGGAAAACTAGTTTAATCTGGTTTTTGAAACGTGTCCAGACTTGTTGCGCGCTAGCCAGGATCTGATTAGTCAAAAAACTAATCGATAGTTGACGCGTTGTCGATGTGAAAAAATTGTGTGTGTGCTGGTACTGTAAGTGGAGAGGAGACAAATGTACGCGAAGTGAGGCAATGTATAAGCACAGAGGCGTAATAAGTGTTTATATTTAAATTTTAATTTTTTTTTCGTACGCCCTCTAATACTCGAGGCAAAATCTCAGGTTATTATTAATTTCTAACCTGACATTGATTTTACGTGAGTATCCCTTTTTTTCTTGTACAGAGACAGGTGTCCCTCGCCCTTCAGGCAGATACTCGCCGATTTCGGAGGTACCCATTAGAGCTGGGTCGGCTCAGGAGCCGCCAATCCCTGGTCGACGACACTCCTTCAAATGTCCTCGCCAGGTCTCGAGTTAATCCAGTCCAAATCCCGGTCGACGAAAAATATTCAAATGCCGTCGCCCGGGTTTGATCCTGCATCACCCGGTCGCCAGAGCGGTGTTGTAACCACTACGCTAGCGCGGCTCCTTTTATTATTATGAAACGGTGACATTGTCGGCGTGTACCAAGCTTGCAATGTAAAATTAGGACAGGGAATTTCCGTTGTTGGGTGATTACATAAAAATATGACAGGGAATTTCCGTTGTTGGATGAGTACAACTAAAAGACTAGCTTATTGTGACGTTTATTGAGACCATTAGTACATTTTTTCCGCCCCGCGTTTGTTGTGTAGTGAGAACCTCCCAAAAAAATGTGTTTGTCTGGTGGTTTGTGTGCAGGTATTGATGAGAATTACAACTAATTGGTGTTAGCTTTCTTGGTTTGATAATCCTTTTCACAGTGTAAAATCACTATTGGTTATCTGTAGTGTTTTAAATAGTTTTGTTAAGCCATTATTTCTATAATATTTAGGGCCATCTCGACACTGAATAAACGCTAGATGTCTATTTATCAGAACACCGAGGGCGTATGCGCATGCGCGCATAACTTCACACGTCAAAGAAAACCTTTACAGGAGCGTTTATATGTTGATTTTTCATTGTCGCTGTTAAAGAGATCATACCGCAGACTTGTGTAGATTGACCAATTATTGTGGAGGTAGTGTATTCTTAAGCAATAACAGGAGATTTTTGTGTATTTCATGAAAGTTTAGGTATAGGTACACTGTCCAAAAGTGAGCTCATCAGAACGTTGTTATCTATGTGGATGTGTTGTAGTCTTGTTACAAACAACAAGCTGATTTAGACGTAGCTTTAATATTTTTTATTGGAAGGAGTTGTGCTTTTATCTTTTTATGTGAATATAACAAACGATTTGTTCCAAAACCTTCAGGCAACTATGTTATGTAAGGAAATACTCCGGGTCGATTCCGCAGGAGGAGCGCCAGGAGGTGGCGCATGACTTTTTATATAGCAATATATTTTAGCTGGGGTGACTTCCTCTGACGATCAGCTTGCTTTCTGTTGTATCGCTCTGTCCTATCATGGTTCGATAATGGCGGGTGTGTTGTTGTGTTAAGTGTGTTGTTTCTTTATACAATATATATATATATATATATATATATATATATATATATATATCTATAGAGATATAGATATATATATATATATATATATATATATATATACTACTAAGGACTCCGAAAATTGCATTTTTGTCCCACGAGACATAATGACGCCAATCACCTCTCTTATAACCATTCCAATGTGTTTGACTTTCGGCAGAAATAAATAAAATTAATAAAAGAAGAAACGAAAAGAGATTTTAGCCTCAGGCAAGAAAAAAAAAACTAACAAATAAACATACATTGCTGTAATTATGACTTGTTTTCTTTCTACGAGTTACCATGCCACGTTCAATTGTTTTTGTGTGATGCAACAGTTATAACAGTTGACCTTTCAAACACATATCTCATCGACACCTTGTGAATAAAAATACATATCAGAAATGTCACTGACCAAACCCAACAAGATGATTCTTTGGTCAGAGTTCAAGGACTTACTTTGCAAGCGCAGATTTTCCTGCAGGATAAATAATGATCAGAAGGTTCGATCATAACGTAAGCGAAAAGAATAAAAATCGAACAAGATCATCCCCTCCAGTTAAGCTCTCATGTAATAAAATACGCAAAAGGTAACGGCTCAGGACTTTGCGAGAGGCCATGCTGTAACAGGTTTAGTAAATCAGAATAAATTTGACACGGTAAAGATAGACCCAGTCACACAGTCATAAAACCCCCGAACAACTTAAGACCTGTCACAGTTGTCGGTAATAAAGTATCTTTACAGCATCTGTATTTAAGACAGACCCTGAGCTAGCAGCAGAACTATTAGAACCACTATTTGCACAAGTCTGGAAAACGGGGACAACACCATCAGAGTGGAACAAAGGAATAATTGTCAAATTGCCCAAGAAGGGAGATCTTGCAGACTGCAATAATTGGAGAGGAATCACTCTTCTCTCAGTTCCCAGCAAAATACTAGGCAGGATAATTATACAGAGAATTTCAAAGGCAGTAGACCACAGACTGAGGAAAGAACAAGTAGGATTTAGAAAGAACAGGAGATGTGTAGATCATATATTCACTCTCAGGAACATTATAGAGCAGTGCTCAGAATGGCAAAGGCAGCTTTACATTAATTTGGTTGATTTTGAAAAGGCTTTCGACAGCATACATAGGGACAGTTTATGGAAAATACTGAGGGCTTATGGAATTCCAAGCTGCATAGTGACAATCATAAAAAGCCTCTATGCCATCTTTACGTGTAGTGTTGGGTAGAGCAACCTAACCTTTGAGGTGAAGACAGGAGTACGACAGGGATGCCCCTTATCAACCACTCTATTTTTAACAGTCATAGACTGGGTGATGCGCCAGACAACAGAGGGCAGTCCAAGAGGAATAAGATGGACAACATTTTCTACATTGGAAGATCTGGAATATGCAGATGACATTGCACTACTAGCACATTCACATCAACACATCCAGGAAAAAAACGGATAGACTAAATAAGTTTAGCCAGCAGGTGGGCTTGAATATCAATTTAAAGAAGTCTGAGGTTTATGACGCTCATTGTGAGCAACCCTGAGCCCATATCAGTAAGGAATCAGCAATTGGTACAGACAGATACCTTCACATACCTAGGAAGCATAGTAACACCAGACGGCGGGGCAGGCAAAGACATCAACATCAGAATGAATAAGGCAAGAACAGCCTTCTTTAGCCTAAACAACATCTGGAAGTCCTCCCAATACAGCACAAGCACAAAATTAAGATTATATCAGAGCTGTGTGCTTTCTGTGCTTCTCTATGGTGCTGAATGCTGGAGAATTACAGAGAAGGAAATGTCGAAATTGTCCTCTTTTCACACAACATGCCTAAGAAAAATTCACCGAATCTTTTGGCCAAATACCATCACTAACCAAGATCTGCTTACTCGTAGCAAGCAAGAGGACATGCACACCATCAATGCTGACAGACGCTGGAGCTGGGTTGGTCATGTCCTCAGAAGAGACCCCGATGCCATCACAAGAACAGCTGTGCTTTGGACCCCTGAAGGAAAACGAAAGAGAAGCCGACCAAAAACAACCTGGCGGAGGACTGTGGAGGCTGAGATGCAAAGAATGAACCAGAGTTGGGGCACTGTACGAAGGATGGCCGTCGACCGAGCAAAGTGGAATCAATTTGTTGTTGCCCTACAAGACGCCACTAGGCGTGATGGCCACTGACTGCTTTGACGGTCGGCGGCTAAGGATCAAAGAAGAAAAGAAGACAGCATCTGTGCGTTGATGCGTCTCTCTGTATTCTGTCAAATTTCCAAACTTTCCAATTTATTATTTTAAGTTTATTATATAATATATAATATATATATATATATATATATATATATATATATATATATATATATATATATATATATATATATATATATATATATATATATATATATATATATATATATATAGTATTTTTGTTTAGTTATATACAATAGTATCTAAGTGTAATAGTAATAAAAGGTGGAGTCGCAAGCCTCTTACTTTAAATGCTAAGTTAGAAATGATTAAATTAGTGCGCAAGATATATCTTAAGCTGAGATAGGCTGTAACGTAAGTATTGCTCGTCAAACAGTTACTGCAATTGTGAACACAGATTTATGCAAGAGCTTCATCAAGGTATCATTTACCAAAACAAGTAAAACTTGTTAAAGGATGAGATGATGAAATGTGCCATCTCCTTCATCTTTCCTGTAATAAATATCATCGTCATCATTCTTTTCCGTTCCCTGTGGAACATAGGGCTGAAACAGTTGCTCTCCATCGATTTCAATTCTGGGCTGTCTTTTTCAGCTGTGTCCAAGTCATTCCAATTTCCTTAGCCTCATCTTCCACTGTTCTTCTCCTTGGCCAACCACTCTTCTTTTCCCTTGTGGGTTCCAGTCAAGGGCACCTCTGGATATGCTTGATTGTTATCTTCTGAGTGTATGTCCTATCCATCCCCACCTTCTTACTTTAATTTCCATTTGTATTGGCTGTTGCCCGCATCTTTTCCTTAGCTCTATACTTGTTATTACATCTGGCCATCTTATACAGAGGATCCCTCGGAAACAGCTATTTACAAATACATGTAGTTTGGAAGTGATACTCTATGAGACATGCCATGACTGACATGACGGCAAGACTGACTTTACAACTGAGTTCAAGGTTCTGATTTTGTTCTCTCTGGATATAGCTGAGGAGTTCCGTATTGGTCGAAGGGCATTAAAAGCGCATCTGGCTTTATTTATCTTAGAACAGACGTCACCAGCAGTTCCCCTTCCTATGTCAGTGTTACTCCCCATATATATAAAGTTTTCTACTTCTTCAATAACTTGACCATTGATCTTCATAAAGTCCATCTGCCTATTATTTATCCTCATTACCTTTGTTTTATTTACATTTATGTGAAGCCCAACTTTGCTGCTTCTGTCACTAATCTATTTGGTTTTTCCTGCATATCTTGCTGTCTATGTGATAGAAGGCAAAAATCATCTGCAAAGTCAAGATCCTCCAGCTGTTTGTTGAATGTCCACTATATTATCCTGTTTTCTCTCCTTCTGTTGTTTGTCTCATAAATTTTTTCCAGCCACTGCTAGCAGTGTTATATCCCTCCAGTAGCTACATACAATCAAGTTTCCTTTCTATGGCAGCTTGATAACCTGGTTTTCCTTTCAGCTCTTTGGGATGGCCTCTCTTCTCCAGATTTTCTTGAACAGCTGTTGTAGCAACTCTGTAGTGTATGGTATATCTGCCTTCAGGGCTTCTAGTGGTATTCCATCTGGTCCTGCAGCCTTCCCATTTTTAGCTATTGTAATGCACGAGAGATCTCTTGTTTAATGGGTGCGTTCATGTTGCACCGTAGTGGCTCTTCTGCTGGTTCTATAATGGGTTGCTGTATTGGTTGGTTTCCGTTTAGGATTTCCTTAAAATATTCAGCCCATCTGGCCCAATGTTTCTCTTCATTGCTAATGTTTTGTCCTTCTCGGCTCTTCACTGTTGTATTGTGGTTTAGCTGTTTCTTAGATAAAGTTCTAGTGATATTATATAATGTTTTCAAGTCTCCTTTTTTGTGGCAATATCGGCTTCCTCTATTTAATTGTTCAATAAATTCTCTTTTATCTTGCCTGGCACTCTTTTTCACTTCCCTGTTGGGCTCCCAATATATTGTGAGCTGTTGTGTTATTTGTTCTGTATCTTTACATTTGTTTACTTGTTGTTTGATGTCTCTTCTTTCTCTTATGAGGTTCCATATGTTTTCTGTGAGTCATTCCTTCTGTTGTTTATATCTTTTGCCAAGAACATCTTCACATGTAATCATGTATGCTTCTTGAATTGTGCAGCAATGATTGTCAATACTTTCCTCTTCACGGTTCTCCAGTGCTTCAAATCTGTTTCTCACCTTTATGTTGAACTGAACTCTTGTGTCTTTGTTCATAATGTTCTGAGTATTATATTTCGGGCCTGCTCTTTCTGCCCTGTCTTTGTGCGCCCTCAATTTTATCCTTCCAAGCTGCATAGACTTCTTCATAAAAAGCCTCTATGCCAACTTTACATGTAGCGTTAGACAGAGCAACCTAACCTTTGAGGTGAAGACAGGCGTACGACAGGGATGCCCCTTATCAACCACTTTATTTTTAACAGTCATAGACTAGGTGATGCGTCAGACAACAGAAGGCAGTCCAAGAGGAAAAAGATGGACTACGTTTTCTACATTGGAGGATCTGGAATATGCAGATGACATTGCACTACTCGCACATTCTCATCAGCACATCCAGGAAAAAGCGGATAGACATAATACGTATAGCCAACAGGTGGGTCTGAACATCAATCTAAAGAAGACAGAGGGCATGACACTCAATGTGGGCAACCCTGAGCTCATAACAGTAAGGATTCAGAAACTGGAACAGTGTTGCGTGCATATTTTGACGCACATTTTACAAAAATCGATATGGCTATTTAATATGGGAAAAATATAGACATTCATTCATTTGTGTATGAAAATGCTGTCTATGGTAAAAGCGAGATAATCCATGTTTGATTCACACTTTTGATTATAGGAGTAATCGTTCTGGATATTGATCCAGCGCAAGGATATTGCGCTTGCGTTTGTACTTATTTTTTAGGGCCAGAAAATATATTAATTTGCTTATTGTGTTTATGGCCTGAATTCATATGTATTACATATTATTAGTACAAGTAGAATCAGTCCTATATTGTATATTTTGGATTGGTAGGAGGGACTAGATTCTTGTATTCCGGTCTAGCGGAAGTATGAGTTGTCTTGACAAGTCGTGATGAGTTCCGATGTACTGCTTACAAATGGCGGGGTACGTTTTTCTAGAGCTGGTCCTTTCGTCAGAAAAAAATGTCTCACGAAGTGGTTTTTCTTCTGAAGGAGATGGTGTCTCTACGATAGTTTGTGTTAGAGACTCTCCTTATGTCAGTATATAGATGATTCGGACTCCAGGTAAACCCAGCTCCTATTTTTGATGATCTCTCGTCGGTTAGGCCTAGCTTGACTTTTGTGCTTCGCTATGCTAGTGTCGTGTTTTGTATCGACGAAGATGACAGATTTTCCTGCAGCGGTTATGGCTACATGAATTAACCTGATCACCGTAGAGCTGTATGGAAACATTTATGAAATCCTTTATATACCCATTATAAATTAACTCTGGCTTATATTCTCCTTCCTATGAATGAGTGAACGACAACTCAGGGAGACAGCCATGTTGGATTTCGGTCATCATATGTTTTGATCACTGCCAAGAGAACAGATTATTTATCTTATTATCGGACAGTGACAGGGAGATCTCAATCTTGCTAGAAACCCCCTTTCGTGGTTTCATAATATATACTACAAACTATGGACGTCAAGTAACTTTAGTTATTTATCGACCCAGTGTGTACGTCTGAATAAATTGAGTAAACCAAGATTCCAGCAGTCTGCATTGGTGCCTTGTAGACACAAGTGTATGAGTGGTTATATTGGTCAGCACACGAACAGTACACCATTCGCGGTAATCACACTCTACACTTCTACTTCATACATACACCATCCTGCGTCGGCTGAAGTGACCAAGTTTAGGGCCTGCTTCCCCTGGAGCCTTTGCCTTCCCTAACTCAGGACTAGGGTGAGTTACCCATTTACAGCTGGGTAGACTGGAGCATGCCTGATCTCAACAACACACCACTCTTCCTTACAGAGCAGACAGACTGATACTTTACAGTGTGTGTGTGAAAGCAACTTTACAGAGTGGAAAGAACAAAACTTTACAAACAGACAGACACCTTCACATACCTAGGACGCATATTAACTAACACCAGGCAGCGGAGCAAGCAAAGACATCATAACATAATGAACAAAGCAAAAACAACCTTTTTTTAGTATATACTCGTACAACATTTGGAAGTCCTCTCAGTACAGTACAAACACAAAATTAAGATTATATGAGAGAAGTGTACTTTCTGTGCTTCTCTTTGGTGCAGAGTGCTGGAGGGTAACAGAGAAGGAAATGTTGAAATGGTTCTCTTTCCACACAATCTGCCTGTCAGAACCCTCTTTCATCGAGTGGAGGGAGGTGCTAGCTGGCTACCCTGCACTCGTAGGGCTTTACCACTGTCGTGTTGGATTTACTATAAGAAACACTGGCTCGTGTACACTGGAGGACGACCACACGCACAATGGCTGATACAAGGAAATAACACTGCTAAACAGCTAGAATCCCTTTATTAACAACACCATTTGGCCACAACCGGCTATAATGACATACACAATGAATAGATATATTGCCACTACCAGCTAATGCATACTAGAAATCTAGGCGAATACACAGCTTATCTGTTACAGTGTGAATTCCGCTCATATGAGCTGCAAAAACATGACTATGTCACAATGACGACTAGCAGATACAAATCGATCGTACTTTCAAAAGACCTCCGGTCACAAAAGACCCAACCGAGAGATACGTACCTCTCAAACATATTGACACCAGGACAAGGCACAAATGGCAGATGCTGTCTCCCGGAAAAAACTTCATCAAAGGCTGACGGCACACAGCTGGTAGAGAGCGTCCATACAGGACGGCGGTCGTACGATGAATGCCTTTACAACTGCCATGGCACCTGAATTTCCCGCCCGTCACATGATCTCAGTCCCTCGTCAACTTTCGGCAGCCCCCACGGCGGCTTCCGAATGACTTGCTCGATCTACGAACAAGCGGTTACTCGTACAGCGAAATAGCGCCGTGACACTGCCTAAGAAAAATTATATCCGAATCTTTTAGCCGAATACCATCACCAACAAAGAACTGCTTACTCGAAGCAACCAAGAGGAAATGCACACCATCAAAACTGGCAGACGCTGGAGTTGGGTTGGCCATGTCATCAAAAGAGACCCCGATGCCATCACAGGAACAGCTACGCTATGGACCCCGGAAGAAAAACGAAAGAGAGGCCGACCAAAAATAACTTGGCGGAGAACTGTGGAGGCTGAGATACAAAGAGTGAATCAGAGCTGGGGCACTGCACGAAGGATGGCTGCCGACCGAGCAAGGTGGAAGCAGTTTGTAGCCGCCCTACAAGACACCACGAAGCGTGATGGCTGTGGCAGGGCAGTTTATACGGCACTAGTAGTTATACTGATTTTATTTAGTCAGAGTTAATCTTTTATATGTTGTTGTGGTTTAAGTGCTAACTGGCCTTCCGCCAGAGATGGTAATACTTGACTTTTACTCATTTTTCTTCTTCTTCCCAGGTAGGTTCTTCCCTTTAAGTTTGGTGAAAAGCAAAACAGTTTCAGCACAACAACGTATAGCCAAAAGAAATTACTGTAAATTTCCACAAACAACAATTCAGTAGAACATTATATTAAAGTTTATTGATGTCATTAGACAAACACTGTAAATTTCACAAAATGATGGTTGTTTATCCAAAATGAAAAATATATAATCCAACTGAATAATATACACACTTGTCTACTAAAAAAAAACTTGTCTTGATATCCTCAAAGACGAAACTCACCTAACGCTATCTAAAAAAGTCCTCTAGCCTAACATCATGGAATCCTTGGAATCATAAATCCAGAAATCTCTGCCTATCGCCCACATCTCTTCTATTTATACTATTTCTTCTTTTTTCCCACCTTTTTCCACACGTCCCGTTCTTTTTTTCACACGTTACAATTTCTGCACACGACTCTCTGTTTTCGACTTTTTGCACACGACTTTCTGTTATTTCGACTTTTTTTACATGTGTGATCTTTTCAACTTAACAATTGGATTTTAAAAAACCAGATTACACAAACATTCATTTCCCACTTTCCGCGCATAAAACCCATTCATTATTTTTATCTGGGACTGACCTACGTTTGCCCTTTCAGAGATATAACTGCCAACTGAACTTTGAATGATACTGCGTTTTGTGTAAAAACGTCTTATTTGCTTTTGAGGTCTGTCATTCTTATATTTAGCATATTATAGCACGTATAAATGCTTAGAGTGGAAGTAGTAGGGATAATGCTAGCGTGGTAGGCCATGCGGTCACAATGGCCACTGACTACTTTGACGGCCGGCGGATAAGGATCAAAGAAGAAGAACATATTAATAATAGCAACTAATCACTATCCCGCCATTAGCGGAAAAAAATACGGTATCAAAACCGGCTTCCAAAACTCTTGTCCTTTCGTAGCCTCCTTTTTGCGCCAAAATTCAACACCTTAACGTTTCATCACATGACGGGTTGTTTAAACCGTAACTCAGGCGTATTGAATTTTGTACACTGCCCAGAAAAACACAGCTTGGCTTCCGACCAAGCATTTAAGTCAAAACGACAGTAAAAACAAGCTATGACACACGCCTTTTATCTGAATATTGTTAAATAACTAGGTAGGTGAGCCAGACTCTGATAGAATTTGTGGTTAATTCGGTTAAAACCGATCAGGAAAGTGCAGAAAAGGAGAACGCTTTAGAACAAAAAGAGAGGAAAATGGCCAGGGAACACAAAAAAGCCAAACCAGAGAAATAATCTGACAAAGGCAATGCGGAAGCCGAAGAGACAGAAGCACAAAGGAAACATGAAGCAGCGGAAAGAGGCAAGGAGAGCGCATTCGCAACGGAACAAGCCAACAGAGCCCTCGCAATCAGAGTGAAAGAACTAGAAATTGATGGAGGGAGAGTCTAATCAGGTTCTAGTGCTAGTGAGTAGGGAAACTCCCAAGGTAGTAATGAGGAAAATAGCTCTCACGCGGCAGCGCTTAGTACGGCCTCTTTTTCGGTGAGGCTTTAGAGGAAATAGACATCTATCTCTCAAGGTTTGAATCCTTAGCAACTACCTATTGCTTAAAGAGGGAGAAATACAATATGAAGCTATCCCAGAGTCTGAGGGGATCAGTTTTTGATGTGTTACTTAAAATGCCCAATGAGGAACAAAACAACTATGAAATGTTGAAGAAAGCTCTGCTGCAACGTTTTCATTTGAACGCAGAGGCGTTTCGTAGCAGTTCCGTGAGGCAAAGATGTAGAAGGATAAGTAGTTTCGGCAATTCGCTACATGACTAGAAACGTACTTGCAGAAATGGGGATTCCTCAGTACTTTCGATGAATCTTACGAAAGGCTACAGGAGATGGTTATCGTGGGCCAGTTCAAGGACTCGCTCACCCCTGACAGGAGAAGGTTCCTGGCGGATCACGGGGCTGAAACTCTTGAGCAGGTGGTCCTATTTGCCGATAATTACCAATTACTTAAGCGACTAGGCGTGTCTGGTAAGTGATGCAACCACTTCCCTCGAAGTTACCTGTGATGGTAATTACAAATAATATCAATCTGGCGAGACATTTGAAGAGTGAACTTGTAAATATGATAATAAAAGACGGCGACCACACTAACTTATATGGAAAGTGACGTTTTAAATGCACGCAGAATTTTTATGTGAGGAAATTGGTGAAGGGAACTCCATCATAACACGCTTGGTTGAATACTAATGGTTTGGCAATTATAGATGTTATATACAACCTTTCTGATTGGAGCCTTCTCATTTAGTAACAACATATGGCGTGGGCCGAAAGTTGCAATTTAATCTGGCAGCGTCGCCGGTTTTGAGCACTGTGAAATTCGACTCGTCAAGAATACAGCCAGACAAGCCAGAGTAAGGAATAGGATCAAGATTTCACATTAATGGACCGGACAGCGTGTTTGAGCATCTTGGGGACTTGGATCCCAGGAAAACTCTAATTTCATTAATACGGAAAGCCCGGAACCCTAGAAGCCTGAACACCAAGTCATGGTTTGATTCTATTTACAAAGTAATATCCCAGACCACGTGTAAGAGGCATCTTAAACAGGTTGCGTTAACTATTTCTCTGAGCCAGAAGTCAGATTCTATTCCCAAAGAAATTTATGGTACCTTGTACATTTTATAATTCTGTATTTTGCTTTCATCATCATGTGAAAATTGCTAAGGGATGTCCAAAATCATACGAGGCCAGCAACCTCAGCATATCGAATGATGATTTCATGAACCTCCACTGCAAGAGCTGGTGACTGCTTTATGAGGGTTTCTCGTAAGATCATCGAAAGCAGAGGTAGTCCCAAGTTCCATATGGAGTAGGGATTGGATGATGACATTAATGATGTACAATCTTATTATATTAATTTTCTTCGTTATTACTCCTTGATACTACTTGCAACGTATCGCAACCACTAGACTTAGTCAGTGACAAGAGTGAACCAGTCCGCAACCTGCATGGAACCAAACATCAATAGGAGCGGAACCAAACATCGGCTGGAGCAGAACCAACGAACCTCTTCCTGGCAGCTAAGTATTCACTTAAAAGCTGGCAAGCGAACTTTCCCAAGACCTTAAATTCCCTTAATAACCATAACATCACCTGTGATGATTTTGTAAGGAATTATTCGTTTTTAAACTTTTGAATATAATTGATTAATAAATGTTCTATCTGTACAAATACAGATTTATAGTTGATTTAATCATTTTGAGTGTACTGCACCTGTATGTCTAAGTTATTTTAAATAACACTTAAACAGAGCTGTTAAATTAATATTTCACTGAATTAAATCAGTTGGCGGCTTGAACAAACTAAAATACATAATTATTCTTCATAAAAGGTGTCGGGCAGATAAAAAGTTAACAATTGCTCAGACCTATTCAGCATTGTTCTTGATTTCTGAAACATCTTAAGACTCCCTCAAGACAGAAGCATCACCATCCTTCTATTCACAACTCTGCCAGGATTAATCTTAAGCTAAGGAAGATACATTTGAAGACCCTCATTAGATACTCTAGGTTTTGGCCATTGTTGGACCATCACTGCAGAGTAAGGGGGATGAATCCCATGTCAAAAGGTTAATAAACATTGCTCTATAATGCTATTACCTTTTATTTTCTGTTGTGTGTCCATTATTTCTTATCATCATAACCCTCCGCTCCCAAAGGAGCATAGGCCTTCAAAAAACACATGCCAAGTCCTCCTGTGACATGCCATCATCACAAGTTCTTTCCAAGTTCTCCTCATCATTTTCACCTCTGTTTCCAGCTCTCTTCTCCATGTGCTTCTTGTTCTACCTCTGCCTCTCTTGCCCTGGGGGTTCCAGAACAAGGACTGCCTTGTAATGCTATCAACAGGTTTCCTCAGTGTGTGTCCTATCCATCGCCATCGTCTTCTTCTCATATCTTGCTCCACTGGCACTTGTCTAGTTCTTGTCATCAGTTCCACGTTGGTAACCTTGTTGTTACTGTGGAATAAATATAGAGGATCATGCAGGATACGCGAATGATTGAAGGCTTTCATATAGGACATTATGGTCAGCATATAGAAGACGAGTCGGCAGGTGAACAGGTCCACGGGAAAACGTGGGTGACATTTATTGGAGCGTTCATCACAAGGAGACATCCATCAAGATATATACATGGCATAGTATATGGCAGGGAAAAACATGTAAATGCAATAAGCAGTTACGTCAGTCAACACAATTAACGAGGCCTTAATCAATAGGTCTTTTCTTCATACTCCATTGTTAATAGTAAAAAATAAATAATATTGAAGAGATATAACATCTTACTTAAATCTCTTATCAATCCTGGCGTTTACTAATAGGTAGGGCAACATTCCCGGTACCCAAAGTAATGTGGCGAAAAAAACTGATGAGGGCGACTAAAACTCAGTTTTTACATTCAATATCTTTGAGATACTTCCCTACTACGATAAATATCAAAAGTGTGGGGGTTGTGCAAGACCCTTCTCAATAAGTTTCCTTCCCATCTAGAACATTCTTAACAAGGTGGCGGCCTTGAAAAAATACATTTAATGTCCCTAGTTAGGAAAAAAACACACTCTCCATAAAATCCTGGAGCTTTAGAAGAAGAATCCACGTTCACTTCACGTTGCAAACCCCAGTGAACGAATACGAACTGCCCAAATAAACAAAAAACACTGACCCCACGACATGTTGACAAAAAAACGAGGTCACTAGTTTGACGTTGACTGTCGCTCACCACGGGTGAACGCTTCAGTGCAAAAAAAGTAGTTTGATTACAGGCGAACACCAATTCCTCACATAAAATGTGGCATTTGCTAGCGTGGTAGTAAACATGCTACATTATTTTAATTCCCCAGATCTATCATTAACATCTCACCCTCTTCGCGTCTGGTGTGTAAAAAAAAAAAAAACAAATTTATTTGTTTGTTTTTTCCATTCAAATATTTCCTATATGGAAATAGCAGCCAAAATTGATCACATCACGAATATTGAGCCATGTGGAAAATAACTTAGTCGCAGTCAGTCTGGATAATGTAACTTGTTATTAAATAACATGCTAGACGAATTTGTCATCAGTCATAAGCAGTCATATGTCAATAAGTAACAAGTCATATATAGTCGATATTCTATGATGTAACAAAAGAATTAACTAAATGTTGGTCATTGTGAGTTAACAAAAATATACATCAAAGAAATAGCATGCATATATGAAAATGGTTTGAGATATAAAAAACAAAAAAACCAAATCGAAAATTCAAAACTGCATGACTAATAATTTAAAATAAAAAGAAATAAAAAAAATTTAGAAGGTTATATCTCCAACTAACAATGCTGTCAAAAATCCTAAAATTAAGCTTCCTTCTTTCTTCTTATTCTCTGTCTAATTTCTTTTCTTATGTTCAGCTTCTCTGTCTAACTTTTTCTCTTCAGCCTCCCCTTTCCTGTTGTAACTTTTTCTCTTCAGCCTTCTGTGCTTTAGCATATTGAGCAAGTGCAAATTCTTTAATCTCTTTTCAGTTTTACTTTTACCCAAGACTATCCCTTGCTTGATAAAGAAGTCTAAAGTTGCCATAATGTTTAATAATTATATGACTAGTCACTTGAAATAATAATGCAATCTATTTCGAAGTAAATGGAAACAAGTTCTTAATAAACTTGATTAATCAGCTCACTTTATCCCAATCTCTGTGGGAGACAAGCCTTTATTAAGGTCTTGTATAATCAACTGTATAATAATAATAATAATCCATCACCAGTTGATTTTATACCACAAGTGCAATAACACAGCTAATAGTGCCATCATAAAACAGCATATGTCAACCAACAACATAATAGCATATGTCAACCAACAACACCTAAAAAGGACAATCATAAAAAGACAATATGCAAACATTCGCAGGAATCAAATAAATCAAAATAGGAAACTAAAGAAAATTATCAGAGAACCTGTGATGACAACTGCGAAGAAATAAACAAAACAAATGACGTCACAGTGTATAAATATAAAGGGTGTGTACAACTAAATAAAAGGAAAGATAAGACCTACAAATACAAACAAATCAAAACAAAACTGAAAAAACAGAAAAAAAAAAAATATTAATCATTACAAAAACAACGATGAGTACAGCTCGTCACAGCTAACAAAAATAGCAACAAATGTTGCATAGCAAATTTTCAAATCAAGAAAATTGGCACATACAGAACACTAATATAGGAACCTCTATGACGTTGTAGATCACCCTATATTAGTCACCTGCCCCACCCCCCCCCCCCCCCCCCCCCCCAACCTACCCGCAGAAATATACACAAACAATATCAATGTAACGACATGTGTAAACATAAATATATATATCATATAATAATAGACTGTGTTGCAACGAAGGCTCAGTTGTTACAATTAATAGGTACTGTAATTAAAATAAATAATTAATTCTGGCCTTAAATATTACAAAAGTTCAAAACACAACATAGCAGTGCAAGAAGATCCACCGTTTAATGGTTCCTATAGCAATCACACGTAGGACTTCTGACTTCACTTGCACTGTACTTCTTGCAAAAAAGTTAAATGTATGCTTGAAAAAATGATGTGTAGACTGTGTGTCATGAAGTAAACAAAGTCTGACGTAATTAGCAGCATTTTGCTTGCCAGGACAAGTCACGCGATGAAAGAGAAAAAATGCTGACATCGACTGTGGACTTGTACTAATGTTGGTCGTTTCGGTGAGTGTCGTATCAGGCGTCAGGAAAACAATCAGTTAGTTGACTTAAAAATGGTGTACACTGCGAAGGTTAGACCCAGGAATCTGGCCGCACACATGATGAATGTTATATGTTGGAGTAGGATCGGTTGATGTGGTATAATTCTGGTTACCACATTGATACAGGTATTATGGTCAACTCAAACCGACACAGTGTTGGACATACACAGGTCACCTTGTCCATGGAGTGGAGTATTGAGGGAGGCCCCCCGACAAGGGACAGTGTTTATGTTGAATGTAGAGTGGCAACATAATGCAAATGTACGTTATGCGAATGGGTGGTACTGTTCTGCAAAGTTGACAAGTAATAAGGCACTCATTCACTCATGTATGAAAGTCAATGATGTCTGGAACTATGTTGATAATTTCCCACATTTAATAGGACGCAAACCTCTGACGACACATATTATAGTCCATTGGAACAGTTTGGCAAAAAAACATCACATGCTCGACAAAATGGTCTACGACATCAAAGATGCATTCATATAGAATGTTGATACAAACAGAACATTCGTAGCTAGTCCCTCAGGGTTCTAGTTGTATAACTTTCAAGCCTAACTGACTGATCGCGTCAGTTAATATTTGTAGAAAACGTTTATTTATAAATGGCTCCCTGACAGAACCTCTTCTGTCGAGGAATTACAAGCCAAAATTAGTAGGCTTTTTTATGACGACAATCTCAAAACCACCAGTAGTGGCTTACAATAGTAGACATCTCTGTATCATCATCAGATAGTAAGGTATCCCTGTTCTCCGAACGATGATCCGCTTAGGCAAAGGCGAGATCCAAAAATGGCTTCTATCTCCAGTGAGCGTCGCTCACTGCGAAGATGCATAATGAAGCATAAGTAAAGGGCGCTGTCCATCATATCAATAATGCTGTGTAGATTATATGCATAATAATGCAATATATATCATACGAATAATGGTGCTGCTGGCAAAATGTCGTCTCGAAAATAGTCAATCATATACATGTGCAGACCATAACATGGCTGCAGATCTAGGCATTTGAAAAGGTACAGTAACTGTCTCTCTTTACCTTATCATCCTAGAAAAACACTAGAAAAATAGCACCCGCCTTCCTTTGGCGCTAAGAATATATTCTGGGGAGGCACATAGACATAATAGTCACACAGACGATGTCACCTTCCCCCAGAATTTTACAGCAAAGCACAAATCTTCGGACTTCTGTCCATACAGCGATCAGGATCCGCCCATCATCACGGAAGTCTCTCTCGACAACCACAATTCGACACATCCGCAGAAACGCGTGACCCCCAGAGTTCAACTCAAGATGGGCCGACGTAAATCTAAGTATTTCTCAACAAAAAGTGTTAACAGATAAATAAATATCTTTATATATATATATCTATATATTCATTGCCTACAAAAGAATCTGTGCGTAACAGACTACCACCCCCCCCCCCCCGGGAAAAAAATGAAAATCATTTTTTTTTCTATCTAAGAGCAACATACAATAGGCTCACAACGCACGAATAATGCGCCGATGAGAAATATCAGTAATTTATATAATGCCAAATAGGCTAAGTCGACGAATAGATCGACAAGCGAGAATATATCTCAACATCTCAGAGAAAGTATTTCTCTAAGTATAAATATTTCCACAGAGGTGTCACCAACTTATATTACAATGTGTGTTTGCTTCCGAAACCAGTTTGTGATCTGGTACTAGGTCGAATACACGGGGCTAAAGAGTGTACATTGGAACAAATAAAAGATTGGGAACTTAAAAACGTACACAAGGCGAACATGGGGGTTACTCGAGCACAGGAACATGCTCAACAAAATGTTGTACCATTGGGTAATGATGAATTGGGGCATAGCAACATTAGCAAAGAAGTTTTTGCTACATTGCAGAAAAATGATGATTCACTAAAGAAATTTTTTAATTTCGTATAAATTAATACTACAAATGATATTAATTGTCCCAAGCAATGGTATGCTATCGTCAATAACATATTAGTGAGACAATTCCGAGATGGGAAGTCCTTTGATACTGTGACTCAAATAATGGTACCTAAAACAATGAGGGCTTATATTTTAAGTCATGCTCATGATTCACGTTGTTCAGGTCATTTAGGTTACTAGAGAATGAGGCTAGAGTACTTGCATCTTTTTTTATGGCCTGGTATATCAAAAGACATTTCGATGTATTGCCGTTCTTGTTTTATTTGTCAGGAAGTTAAGTCTAGAGGGGCAACATCATGTAGCTCCTATTCAAGCAGCCGATATTCCGGTGCGTCCATTTGAGAAGATGGCCGTGGACATTGTTGGCCCACTTCCTATAATGTCATCGAGAGGACATAGATAAGTTTTATTTAACCTGCATAGATATGTGTACGCGGTTGGCCGGAAGCTATTACCTGTAAAAATAATTGCTACTAGCAGGATGTACAAAAAGGTTAAAGGTAAAGGAACCCGTTGCACGCCCATTGAGGCATATTGGGGAATATGATGTTAGGCCCATATTTTCTTGACCATCGGCACACTAGGGGTTGATGTACTCAGGATGTGGCTGAAGCTTTGTTTTTCAAAATATTTTGTTTACCAGAATCGGTTTTCCGAGAGAAAACTGTTGTCAGATAGGGGCTCTCACAATTTGTTTTCCGGTACTATGACTGAGGTGACGAAAAATGGTTTCACATAGATAGATCACTTAGCAGTGTCTATCACGCAGCCTCGAATGGTATGGTGCAGCGTCTCAATAGGTCGATAAAACAAATTTTGGGTAAGATTACTATTGATTTTCCTAAAGAGTTGGATGGAGTTTTACCTGCGGTACTTTTCGCATATCGCGAAATACCGAATGAGCATACTGGTTTCAGTCCATTTCAACTTGTGTTTGGGGCTCAACCCAGAGGTCCATTATCTTTGATTAAAGATTTGCTAATTGATTCTGATTTTTTCAAGAGACAGTATCGTCATACGAGTATGTTGTCAATCTCAGACAAAGAATCATGGATGCATGTCAGTTAGCGACATCTGCATCAGAGAGAGCTAAAGAGAAAGCTCGGGTGTTGCAAAATCATTCAAGACATCTTCGGCATCTTGTACCAGGTGACGAAGCATTTGTTCTCTTACCTAATAAGCAGAATAGACTACTTATAACTTGGTGTGGTCCTTTCAAAATTCTGTCCAGAATTTCGGATGTAGATTACGTACTTGATGTCAATGGGAAAAGGAAAATATTTCACATTAACATGTTGAAAGAATTCCACGCAAGACCTGAACATCTTCAGGCAGTATTTCATGCTGTCGAGGACATAGTGTCGCGTCCAATTGGGTGGTCTTCATTATCAGTGATTTAGGAAGAATCAGCGTTTCCTGAAGTATCTATGAATTTTCCTAACATACCAGTACATTCTACAGAAACTTGGAAAGATGTGACGATACGTCAAGATTTATTGTTGGATAGCAAAACACAGGTGTCTGACTTATTACATTCTTTTAATGATGTACTTTCAGATATTCCAGGTAAAAACAAATGTAATCATAACATGATATACATTTAAATGATGAAACACCCATTAGAGTACGTCCATACCCTATACCTTTTGGCATTTTCAGGATACAGTGAACAAAGAAATAGATGACATGATTAGGTTAGGGATAAATCAGTCCCTTCTCAAAGTAATTTTGCGTTTCCTATGGTGGTAATTCGGAAAAAAAGATAATGAGATACGGCTCATTGCATTGATTTCAGAAGAAAATTAAATAAAGTAACAAATTTTGATGCCGAACCATTACCATTATTGGAGGATTTCTTACCACAAAATTGTCAAGGGCAGCATACTTTAGTAAATTTTATTTAGCCAAGGGTTATTGGCAAGTTCCTTTAGCGGATATAGATGTAAAAACAGTTCACAGCTTTTTCTACTCCTCGTGGGTTATTCCATTTCAATGTCATGTGTTTCGGACTAATGAACGCACCTGCGTCCTTCATTAGAATGATGAGAATGCTGTTCTCTCATAGGCAAGTAATATTATTACTTATATAGATGATATTTGTCTATTTAGCAATACGTGGGGATAAAAATGAACACTTTGTTGGTCTACAATTCACTTTTATCTACACTCTTAGATCTGCTGGGTTATCTGCAAGACCATCTAAGTGTATATTGGATTCTCTGAGATTACTTTTTCTAGGTCACAGATTGTCTTGGGAATCTTCAACCTTTGGAGCAGAATGTTTCCAAGATTCTAAATCGTTCCATTCCTAGGACAAAAAAAACAAGTCCGTAGTGTGTTAGGACTAGTGCAATATTATGGTAAATTTATTCCTAATTTATCTTCAATTACATCAGATCTGTCCACTCTACTTGGGAAAGGGGCTCCTAATGTAATTAGGTGGACTCCAGAATGCAATGCTGCTGTTCTTAAAATTAAAGATTTGTTTTTATCCCCGCCGATTTTAAAACTACCCAGGCTTAATAATCTTTATACTCTTCGAACAGACGCTTCGTCTAAGGGCGTTGGTGCTGTGTTGCTTCAACAATTTGATGGACATCTGCATCCGATCATGTACATTTCGAGAAAATTAAACAAGGCGGAAATGAATTATTCGGTGTTGGAGAAAGAACTTCTCGCTGTGGTCTGGGCAGTAACCAAATTAGAGAAGTATCTGTTGGGTGTATCTTTCGTTATTCAGTCACATCAGAAGGCTTTGGTGTATTTAAAGACTAAAAACCACAAATGCGCCCGAGCAGCCCGTTATTCGATTCTGATGCAGCCGTATAATTATACGATTCAAGCAATTCGAGGGTCTGACAATGTGGTAGCAGACGTACTGTCGAGGTACCCTCAGGAAGACAGCACACAAGTTTTTTAATGACAGTTAATGCATGGTCAACAGTAGTGTTGATGTAATTGGGACATTGAATTTAATTGGTTTTACCCGGAACACACTTTAATGTTAGGGGGTAACGTGCACATATAGTGTATATAATATGACTGTACGGCAATGATATTCAAAAGCGATTTAAAAATGTTTGCGTGTATATTATCTAGAGGTTCCTAAGGGCATGAAATAGGGGTAATTTGAGGACCAATTTATGCTTATTAGCTTAAACTTGCGATCGTTTGGGTTATATCATTGAATAAAACATTATGGGACTTACAATGTACTCTTTATTGGCTGAGGTGTAACATATTATTGCAATCTTTATCCTATGGGTAGATAATCCTATTAGATGTAATCATATAGGTAGTGAGTTTTGGGTCTAGTATTATTGATTAGTTTTTTAGAGGTAATAGAGGGCGGTGTTGTTTTTTTTCCGTAATTTTTTGTTATTATGATTATATACTTTCCTACGTGGATTTTTATTCATTAAGGCAGTAGGATTTATATGACTTGTTTATCACACGTTTCATCTCATCGACGACTGACTGATAATGTCATGAGAGCAATTAGCTGACTTAGACGTACTGAGACTTAGGATAGTATTATGCTGGTATTTTTATTATTACCAATAGATTTTCGAAGGAAAAAAAGAAACTGCGTTTTTTTCTTTTACAGGTGGTAGAGGGTAATTGTTGCAATATGCTTTATTGTCCACAATGTTGTTTGCGCATAAATGGGCGCTGAACTTAACTGAGAGATATTGTAAGATTTTTAATAAGCACAACTTTTGTGCACTATTATTGACCATAGAGGCTAAGGTCCTTAATGTATTAACCACTCGATTTGTGGATTGGTATATGACGTTTGCTTTTTGGTGGGTCCTTAGTGATAGACACGTAGATTTGGTAAATAACTTCTAATGGAGGACCAACGCCTTGTCAATGGTCAGGACACATTATTTTACAGTCCTGTTTTATATTATAGCTTCGGAAGGAAGCCTTATGCTAGGAACTGGTATTAAGGAAAATGAAGTATAATATTCCAACCTTACGTGTGACGTGGAGTGGAAGTAATTAACACCGTAAAAACCGGAGTTAAAACCTTCCATTATCACCGCAGTGACAGAAGTTATTCTGGACCACAGAGAAATCCAGCATTGGAAATATTAGTTGACGTTAATCTGCATGTATTAATGAACAAATTCGAGGGACCTGATGACTGGATCGTAAGAACCTCATTTTACCATTTAATCATCATTGGAAAAAATAAACCTCTGTTTGATTTAGAAACAAAAATACCTCACTTTTTATGGTCCGCTAAAGTAGAGGTTGGCTGTTGCAGGTTGTTCTTCCCTTTTGAACCAGTGATAAAAACAGGGACGATTAAGTGTTACTACAACACTCACGTTTTGGCATTCGCGTATTATCACTGTACTTTCATCAGTGTGATATAAACAAAATTGGTAAGAACTTTACCGTATTGGTAGACATTTTAATACGACTCTAAAACGGTTGTTCAAAAAGTATGACATGAAAGCGGTACGGGATCTTAACAGTTACTATCGTGACGCGTCACACTTGACTGCCTACGGTATACAACTGACTGACTGACTGACCAAACTATACTGTAAATAAAAAAACAATTAAACACTGGACAAAAACAAAATAAAACCCTAAGAAAACTATAAAAAAAACAACAAACACCCAAAACAAACCGATACAAACACAACCCTAACTTACCAAGGAACCAAAACAACCCAAACCCAACTCAACCCTATCGGGACTTAATAATACACACAAAGAAGGCTCCAACACGGCTGCAAAACTTCCAAATACTCTGTGTGCACAATTCTCACTGTAGGCCTATATTCTTACTGGTATATACTTATAGCAAACACAGGCAAATCACAGAGCACTTGCTAATGAAATATTCATACAATTTATGAAAAAACACAATGGCCCGACGGCCTGTAGAATAGACGAAGCCTTTAAATTGATACAAAATACGGCCCCACACGGCCGAAAGAATAGGACGAGCCCCAGATGTTCCAAGACTAACTAATGTTGTGGATTTATCAAACACAATAATCAATATGGATCATAATACCAACAATCTCAAGACCGTTATTTAGTGAGTAAGTACCACAACACTGACTAGCTGACATAAAATCACCATAAATCTGTAACAGGTTAAGTTCCTCTTTAATATTCAGCACACAAAGAAGCCATACACGGCTCAAAATACAAATGAAAAACAATGCAACAGGAATGCCAAATATCAACCTTGCAGAAATAATCCACACCTCAATCTAACATTAGCAAAAACACGCAGGGTATGTCGCTACTGAATAAACGATCACCATGACTTTCGCTCACCGGCTAAGTCTTGTACTCTGATAACGCATATTTAACTATCAAATGACTTCTCATCAATGAGTTACAAAAATTAATACTGCTAGAAATTACACAACTGTCCTAGACAGATCTAGCCAAAAATTAAACCACACATGATTAAATGACAAGCACAGTGAATGAACAACTATGGCATACCCAAAATAACACCCAGCAAAATGCGGAACGGGAAACGGACACAGCGACCACTCCGGTCGGAAACCAGAAACTCCACTGCCTTTCCCCCGCCAGAATTCGGGCGCACTTCCTTCCAGGTCACATGATCAAAACATTTTTAAATTAATAACAAAGGTTGACACTCTACAGCGTGAATCAACTTAATATTTTTTCACCATATTTTATAATCAGTGACAGTATAACACTCCATCAAAATCAATTCTTTCATTTACCCTCTTCCTTATCGTCTTAAGGTTGCCAAAGACGATGAAGTCCTGATGCGGTCTCGTACTGTGGAGGTTTCACCGCCAAGTGATTCTTTTTATCACTGGCTGCCTGATGAGACCGTAAAGCTCGGAAAAAAAACAGTTCGAGTGCTTGCCATCCACATAGTCCGTTACAGGTTAGATGTAAAAAGAGGAAAGTCTTTATATAGCGTTCTAGTGATTATTTCAAGGGTTATATTATATTATAATCCAAAATAATTAAATAACAAATTTCACAGGCCCTTTCTTAATAAGAAAGTGTATGGTCACAAAATATGATATATACATGTATTCAGTTTGACCTGCATCAAAATCCTCCATGCAATACGTCTGGGTAAAGGTTTGTTTGTCGCTCAAGGTGGTAGTAATAAGAAAAATGTTCAAGTGCTATTAGGAGGTTTACTCCATTGAGGAAGAAAAAGAACAAAAACCTTACCAATTTACACACACATTGACCTGTGAGGTCGCAATTGTTACATTAGATGATGGATTACTCACGAGTAAGAGTATTACTTCAAAAACTGACGTTGGGGAGCCACGCTAGTGTAATGGTTACCACACTGCCCTGGTGATCCCGGTGATACGGTTGCGAGCCATGCTGAGGACATTTACCCCGAGAATGTGTCGTTCGACCGGGGACTTGGACTGCAATAAATTCGAGTCCCTGACGAAGACATTTGAAGCGGTTTCATCGACCAGGGACTGGAATAACCTGAACGGCTCCCACTGAGCCGACCCAGCTCTAATGGGTACCCCCCCCTCCGAAATCGGTCGAGAATCTGCCTGAGTGGCGAGAGGACACCTGTCATGGTACAGGGAAAAAAAGGGTTACTCACGTAAAATCAGTCTCATGTTAGACATGTTAACCGGAGATTTCGCCTCGAGTAATAATTAATTTGTTAGTACAAATAGTTACTTGACTGTTAATTATAATGAATATCTTTAATATATAGATATATTAAAACATAAATAGCAGTTTTTTACACGTTAACCCAGTGCAAATTCCAACACAAAATATGTACTGTTACCCCAATAGAGAAGAATATCGGTTCTAACTTTTAGTTTCTGGCTCTAGACAAATATTAGGTCTATCCCACTTACTGTTAATGAAATTACTGGCTTCACTGGATGACTAGTAAATAATTAAATTTATGGGTCCGTATATTTCATATAGGAAAATTTGCTTACCCCATCGCATCTGCTCAGAAATCGATTTTCTTTCTCCTCTTGCACGTGCGCAGAAGGTGGTGAGTTACATCAGGGACAAAGACAGAAAACTTTCTCTTGACAATGAAGATAAACGTATTATTTCTCGTTTGACCAGGATTGATAATAGACTTGGCAATTTGAGTCATGTGCTAAGACCAGAAGGGGATGACATAAACAGGAGACATGAAATGACGCTGGTATACGCAGGTGGCCAGTTATGTAATTGTATGCGAGCACAATTCTTGTCGCTCGAAGATAGTTACGTCATGGGCAAAGTCCCTGGGGAAATAACATTTGGTGTCCTCCTTCCAGATGTAGGGACGCATCTTCGTCTTTTAGTGACAAATTACGTCACAGTCTGAATACTGGGAATCAGTTAATTTATTAGACGTTTTCCCCGGACCTAAGACCTGCTCTGATGAACACAAAGTATCTGGCGGCAAGCTAGCCGCAGGAATTATATCATAGGCGAATTAACAGAGCAGGGGTGAAGTCACAAACGAGATTGACATTAGAGATCACAGTTATTACAGCAGGAAGAATCCAAAAGGAAGCGAGAGCGGGTACAATAGAAGGAGAGAAACAGAGCTTGGGGAGGGGGGGGGGCCTTGTCAATAAAAAAATTAGAAACAAATTACAGGAGAAGAATTTAGACGAATTAGAACTTTCTAATTCTGTCACTCTGCGACATGGATAGAAAATATACTCCAACTTGGAAAATAGAAAAGGATCTCATATAGTATCATCGAATATACATCCATTTTTACTTACTTAAGTCGTTCCTCTTCTATACCGTGAGGTGTAGAGGTTTGGAAGAGAGAGCGCCAACTTTAGTTTGTCAAGGTGGGTGACCAGTTCAAAAATTCCTCGCTGATTTTTTTCCTTCCCTAACTCAAATTCAGGTACCCATTTACAGCTGGGTAGACTGGAGCGTGTCGGTACCGTGATACGAAACTTAGCACACCTTTGCCGCGAGAGACCAATGCTCTAACCACTTTGTAAGTCAGCCGCATATGTTGTTGGTTGATGGATCCAGAGGCCATGGTCGGTGGGTGGGGGGAAACAAGGCCCTTTGGCACTAGAACGCATATAATATATATTTATATGATTTATATTATATATATATATATATATACATATATATATACTAATATATATATATATATATTGTTACGCACAGATTCTTTTGAAAAGTAGGCAATTAATATAGAGATATATATGACAGAAAGATATTATATTTATCTGTTAACACTTTTTGTTGAGAAATACTTAGATTTACGTCGGCCCATCTTGAGTTGAACTCTGGGGATCACGCGTTTCTGCGGATGTGGCGAATTGTGGTTGTCGAGAGAGACTTCCGTGATGATGGGCGGATCCTGATCGCTGTATGAACAGAAGTCCGAAGATTTGTGCTTTGCTGTGAAATTCTGGGGGAAGGTGACATCGTCTGTGTGACTATTATGTCTATGTGCCTCCCCAGAATATATTCTTAGCGCCAAAGGAAGGCGGGTGCTATTTTTCTAGTGTTTTTCTAGGATGATAAGGTAAAGAGAGACAGTTACTGTACCTTTTCAAATGCCTAGATCTGCAGCCATGTTATGGTCTGCACATGTATATGATTGACTATTTTCGAGACGACATTTTGCCAGCAGCACCATTATTCGTATGATATATATTGCATTATTATTATGCATATAATCTACATAGCATTATTGATATGATGGACAGCGCCCTTTACTTATGCTTCATTATGCATCTTCGCAGTGAGCGACGCTCACTGGAGATAGAAGCCATTTTTTGGATCTCGCTTTGCCTAAGCGGATCATCGTTCGGAGGAGAACAGGGATACCTTACTATCTGATGATGATACAGAGATGTCTACTATTGTAAGCCACTACTGGTGGTTTTGAGATTGTCGTCATAAAAGCCTACTAATTTTCGGCTTGTAATTCCTCGACAGAAGAGGTTTCTGTCAGGGAGCCATTTATAATAAACGTTTACGAAATATTAACTGACGCGATCAGTCAGTTAGGCTTGAAAGTTATATACAACTAGAACCCTGAGGGGACTAGCTACGAATGTTCTGTTGTATCCACATTCTATATGAATGCATCTTTGATGTCGTAGACCATTTTGTCGAGCATGTGATGTTTTTTGCCAAACTGTTCCAGTGACTATATATGTGTCGTCAGAGTTTGCGTCCTATTAAATGTGGGAAATTATCAACAGTAGTTCCAGACATCATTGACTTTCATACATGAGTGAATGAGTGCCTTATTACTTGTCAACTTTGCAGAACAGTACCACCCATTTGCATAACGTACATTTGCACTCTCATTCAATATAAACACTGTCCCTTGTCGGGCCTCAATACACCATGGACAAGGTGACCTTGGTATGCCCCAACACTGTGTCGGTTTGAGTTGACCATAATATCTGTATCGATGTGGTAACCAGAATTATAACACATCAACCGATCCTACACCAACATTAACAATCATCAATGTGGCGGCCAGATTCCTGGGTCTAACCTTCGCAGTGTACACCATTTTGAAGTCAACTAACTGATGGTTTTCCTGACGCCTGATACGACACACGACTAACACCAACAGTACAAAGTCCACAGTCGATGTCAGCATTTTTTCTCACGTGACTTGTCCTGCAAGCATAATGCTGTAATTACGTCAGACTTTGTTTACTTCATACACACAGTCTACACATCATTTTTTCAAGCATACATTTAACTTTTTTGCAAGAAGTACAGTGCAAGTGAAGTCAGAAGTCCTACGTGTGATAGCTATAGGACCCATCAACGGTGGTATCTTCTTGCACAGCTATGTTGTGTGTTGAACTTTGTAATATTTAAGCCAGAATTAATTATTTATTGAAATTAAAGTACCTAAATATTGTAACAACTGAGCCTTCGTTGCAACACAGTCTATTATATGCTATATATATTTATGTTTACATGTTTACATGTGATATTGTTGTGTATATTTTCTGCGGGTAGGTTGGGCAGGGTGACTAATATAGGGATACCACGTCATAGAGGTCCGAAATATTAGTGTTCTGTATGTGCAGTTTTCTTGATTGAAAATTTGCTTGCAACATTTGTTGCTATTTTGTTAGCTGTGACGAGCTGTACTCATCGTTGTTTTTTTGTAATAATTTTTTCTGTTTTTCAGTTTTGTTTTGATTTGTTTGTATTTGTAGGTTATTATCTTTCCTTTTATTTAGTTATATACACCCTTTATATTTTATACAACTGTGACGTCATTTGTTTTGTTTATTTCTTCGCAGTTGTCATCTGAACAGTTCTGTGATAAGTTTTTCTTTAGTTTCCTGTTTGATTTATTTGATTCCTGCGAATGTTTGCATATTGTTTTTTATGATTGTCCTTTTTTATGTTGTTGGTTGACATTGCTATTATGTTGTTGGTTTACATATCTGCTATTTATGATGCACTTTTAGCTGTGTATTGCACTTGTGGTATAAAATCAACTGGTGGTGGATTATTATTATTATTATATAATTGATTATACAAGACCTTAATAAAGGCTTGTCTCCCACAGAGATAGGGATAAAGTGAGCTGATTAATCAAGTTTATTAAGAACTTGTTTCCATTTACTTCGAAATAGATTGCATTACTTTATTTCAAGTGACTAGTCACATATTATTAAACATTATCGGGCACTTTAGACTTCTTTATCAAGCAAGGGATAAGTCTTGGGTAAAACTGAGGAGAGATTTAGAAGAATTTGCACTTGCTCAACATGCTAAAGCACAGAAGACTGAAGAGAAAAAGTTACAAACAGGAAAAGGAGGTTGAAGAGAAAAAGTTAGACAGAGAAGCTGAAGAAAAGAAATTAGACAGAGAATCAGAAGAAAGAAAGATGCAAATGCAGCTAAACAGAGAAGCTGAGGCTGAACAAAAAGAGATTAGACAGAGAATCTGAAGAAAGAAAAGAAAAAAGCAAAGATGGAAAACATGAACCAGAAACTCTTAGCTTTTGAGTTAGAGAAATTGAAATTGACAAATGTGAGTGGTGTTAATCGGTCATCTAGTACTAATGGAAAACCTTCATTTTACTTATAAGGTCAAGCTACCACCGTTCAATCCTTCCAGTGACGACATAACATTCTGGCTGGATAGATTTGAACGTTTCTTGTCGAACTCATAATGTGGATAAATCACAATAAATCAGTTATCAGAGAATTTGAAAGGTGATTCTCTGACTATTTTAAGCTTGGTAGAAGAGGCTGACAGGGATAATTATGATGTTATTAGGGCAGCCTTGATAAAAAAATATCAATTGACAGAGGAAGGTTACCGTCTTTTGTTTAAGACAATGGTACCTGAAACAGGGGTAGAATTCTCAGAATTCATTGCAAAAGCACGTCTTACATTTACACGATGGATTGAGCTATCAAAAACAGAAAAAACATATGAAGCACTTATGGACTTGTTGCTTAGAGATAAGATTATGTCTTGTGTAAATAAATCATTCCTTGAATTCCTACATGAGCGTAAACCCAAAACACTAAAACAAATGGAAGTATATTGTTGCCAATATGTCACGGCACATCCGGACGTAACTTCTGGCAACACTAAGATTAAGGAGAGTATGCCAGTTGCTTCAGCAACACCATACAATCCTAATTACTCACACAAATTTCAAGGAGCTCAAAATAAGTTTGATAAAAAGGGTAACTGGAATAATTATCAAGACCAAGGTAACCAATCATATCAGGGTTCTTCTTCGAAGAACTGGAGACGAGCTGACAGCACCTCGATACAGTGGTTGTCACAACTATAGACATTTCCGCAAGGGAAAGTCATAATAGGAACTATCCAAGTCATCCAACATGGAGACAACAAAACCAAACTTACAGAGATAATCTCATTATAATGAAGCATGATAATTGTAACCATGAAAAACTATGACTCAAACCCAAGTAGGGGTTACAATAGAGCAACAGTAATAATTGCAGAGGTGATAATAATAATCGAGGTAGATCACAATACAGAGGACATAAATCACATTATAAGGCAAACTCTGCACAGCATGAGGCCCATGAAGCATGGAATCAGACGAATGATAATAAAAACTCTAATAATATGGCATGTTCTGCTTTTGATTTTGGGAGAGCATCTCAGTGCCCCCAATGCAAAAACATTATTCGAACCAACTACGGTGTCTACTTTAAGTTTGTGGCCACCCTCTTCCCGCTCTTCCTGCGTCAGTCGCGCATGATGGAAGAGGTTCTCTTGTCTTGCATAAAGGGTCTAGTAAATTATACTCCAGTCTCAGTCTTCTTTTTGATTCTGGATGCAACCACCATTGGTTGTTAGGCAGTCACTCGTAGATCCTTCACCCGTGCCACAGGCAAAGTTTGTCAAATGTGTAACATTTCGGCGCACTTTGGAGAAGTACTCTACTGCTATCATTAAGATTGCTACTCCTTTCTTTACGGGAGATGTGCACGCATGTCTTCTGCCGAATCCGATCCGCTGATCTTATCATTGGTCGTATTCACGGAGTCAAAGAATGCACTCCGCAACAAATTTCTGTTTGGGAAAATCAAAACATGCAAACTGCTAATGCAGTAGTCACAAGAGCTCAAGCTCTTAATATGCCTCAAACTTCATCTATTGAAGATAATGGAAGCGCATAACCAAGATGATTCCTTGGTAATTTCTCGTGACTGACTCGTTTATAAAACAGCAAGAAGATGATCCACTCCTTAAAGAAAATTCTTCACTCTTGGAACAAAAGGTGATCCAAATAAAGATACAACAAATCGTAAATCTTGGATTACAATGAATGAATGGCGTACTTGTAAGTATGGTTTCAAGACTCCACTAAGTCCATGCATTCTCAGAATTCTTATCCCCAAGAATAATTGTGAGGAGTTAAAATTTTGCAGCACGCTCATGACTCTCAGTGTGCTGGACACATGGGTTTTTCCCGTACTAAGTCAAGAGTCCTTGCGGCTTTCTTTTGGCCATTGGTAAACAAGGACATACGGATTTATTGTCGATCTTGTAAAGTATGTCAGGAAGTCAAATCCAAAGGTCCACGGCATGCTGCACCCATTCAGGCGGCGGACATTCCTATTCGGCCGTTCCAAAAAATGGCCATAGACATAATTGGTCCATTTAAGATCAAGTCTGCCAGAGGACATCAGTTTATCTTGACGTGTGTTGATATGTGCACACGTTGGCCAGAGGCTATTCCTCTGAAGAGCATTACCACTGCTGATATTGCAGATGCTCTTTGGCTTATATTTTCTCGTCTGGGGTTCCCCGGAGAGATATTGTCAGACCATGGCACCCAACTAATATCAGATACCATGGCTCAAGTAATGTCTACTCTGCAGATAGATAGATCTTTAAGTAGTATCTACCATCCAATGTCTAATGGTATGGTCGAACGCCTTAATAGAACACTCAAAAACTTACTTAGGGGAAAGATAACTGAGGATCAACCTCAAGATTTGGGGGACAGGGTTTTTACCCAAAAAATATTTCAGGGGGCGGCCCTCTTTGCTTACAGAGAGGTCCCAATGAAACATACAGATTTTTTCTCCTTTTGAAACTTGTCTTTTGGCGCGCGACCGCGCGGCCCTATGTCTTTGCTTCATGATCTATAACCGCTGATAATATTAACGAGGACGATGACAAAAAATCCTTCTTACGAATATGTCATTTGCGCTTAGAGACACACAAGATTATCGAAGCATGCAAATTAGCAACTTCTTTCTTCTGAATTTGCTAAACAGAAGGCAAGCAATTTGCCATAAAAAGAGACGCGTTACGACAACTACTTTGTCCTGGTGACAAAAGCATTTGTTTTGCTACCTTTGTAGGTGAAAACAGACTTCTTATCTCTTGGAAAGGTCCGTACGATATAATATCAAAAATTTTCCGATGTTGACTATATTGTCGATATTGACGGGAAGCATAAAACCTTCCACATCAACATGCTTACGGAATTCCATGAACGTCCAGATTATTTGCAGCCTATTTTTCAGGCGACGGACGATTCTCAAGTCCCTCATGGTCATTACCCATCCCTGTCCGTAATACAGGATGAGGAAACAAGTTTCTCGGATGTGAATCTTCCTCTTCCGATGATTCCACTTCATTCTAGTGAATCATGGAAAAATGTCACTGTTTCTCCTAATTTGTCTCTATGGAGAACAGCGACAAAGTTTCGTCAATGTTACAAACATTTCAGGATGTCTCCTTACTGACATTCCTGGACATACCCATGTCATTGAACATGACATTATTCTAACTGACCATTAATCCTATTAGTGGGTCAGTCCTTATCCTAGCCCTATACATTTTCAAGCACAGGTCGAAAAAGAGTTGGATGAAATGATAGAATTAAAAATAGTCGAACCGTCCACTTCAGCATATTCTTCGCCGATGGTTATTGTTCGAAAAAAGACAATAACATACGTCTTTGCGTTGATTATCGCAAATTGAATCAAGTTACGAAATTCGATGCTGAACCTATGCCTTTGTTAGAAGAGCTACTTACTAGGCTTTCTAAATCTCATTTCGTTCACTAAACTTGAAACTTTGACTTGTCTAAGGGATATTGGCAAGTTCCTTTATCTGAAACACGCCAAACCTCTTACTGCTTTTTTTCTACACCTAGGGGTTTGAGTTTTCAATGGAAATTTCATGCCTTTTCGGCCTTATGAACGCCCCAGCTACATTCGTACGCATGGTGCGTCGATTCCTATCTAATCGTTCAGATGGCATTGCATACGTAGACGACATTTGTCTTTTCAGTGATACTTGGGAAGACCACTATATGGGGTTATATGAATTATGGTCTACTTTACGCAAGCATAAGATGAGAGCGAAACCCTCTAAAGCCGGTATTGGTTTTAGCGAAATTTCTTTCCTAGGCCACCGAGTTGGTCATGGTTTCCTAAAGACAGAGGACCATAATACTAGTAAGATACTTAACATCTCTATTCCTAAGACTAAAAAGCAAGTGCGAAGTCTCTTAGGTCTTATTCAATTTTATGGACGATTCATTCAGAATCTATCCTCTATCATGGCACCTCTTTCTTCGTTACTAAAGAAAGGGTCTCCTAATATAGTCCACTGGTCTCAGGAATGCCAATCCTCTTTGGATAAGATTAAAACTTTGTTTTAAACTCCACCTATCTTAATGTTACCTACTACAGATAAGACATTTGTTCTTCGTAGTGACGCTTCATCCACTGGGATCGGAGCGGCACTAATGCAAGAGTACTCAGAAACTCTGCACCCTGTAATGTATATCTCTCGAAAACTTAATGCGGCAGAAAGGAATTACTCGGTTTTAGACCGTGAATTATTGGCTATGGTTTGGTCAATTCTCAAACTTCAAAGATTCCTTCTTGGTGCGTATTTCATTGTGGAAACTGACCAGAAAGCTCTTACAGCTATTCAAAGTAAAAATTTGAACTCGATAGGCGATTGCTCTTCAACCTTTTCATTTTTCGGTGCGAGCTATCCGTGGCTCAGAAAATGTGATGGCAGACATTTTGTCTAGATGCCCACATGATTCCACCTAACTGTTAGGTCTTAGACTTTCTAATACGTCTAACTCTGCAATAGTTCTTTTCTATATCAAAATAGGTACACATTTGTAATATATGATATATTGATTGTATCACCACTTAGCGGTTCATTAATGTATATTTACCGCTGGTCCTTTGATGATTTTTTTCTTCTTTGTTAATCATGAACTCATAGTACCTAATATGGAATTATTGTATGAATTATTGTATGGATTTTGATATTGCCAGTATTGGTGCACACAATTGACACATGCCATATTTGAAGTGTGCAAAATTTCATGCTTCTATCTTCATAATTAGCTGAGAAAAACGATGTGGTGCATTACTTTCTGAACGCCCCTCGTATTATAAACCTCCTTGTGTGGAGTATCAACGTTAGCCTGTGCAGGGCTCGTTTGCATATTGTATATTATGCTATTTTTCGTCATTTTCTAAGATCTGGCTGTACTTCGACACATACGCCATGTTGTATCGCTAGTGGGACCCAGACCATTACCTAATATTATCGGGATTATTCTACAATATATTTTGAGAGTCGTTCGATGAAACCCCTGTCGTTTAATCAAGCTCCGTAAATAAAGTCATGGAAGAATTACTTGCCGTAAAGTTCACCGCCGTCCTTGAAGGGTCGGCCGTTATAAACATGTCGATCAAGCTCATGATCAAAGTTGTTTGATCATTACATGAACTGTTTCCAGACATGATACTATGTTGATGCTGCTATTTGATCGTTAATGATGTCAATGCCATGATCGTTGTTCCCATCTACGAATAATAAATATTGACAACGTACTACAAGAGTCAGCCTGCATACATTATGTTCCAGATGGTCAAAGTTATGAACACACCATTAGCACGATGTTTGCTGTTTAATATTTGGTCTATCTTTATGACCTACAAGTTGTCGACCATCTGTAAGCCCGACCTAGGCTGATCGTATTCATCAGCAAATGTATTAACTTTGTCTAACCGTGCCACCCTTACTCACCCAAGAATAAAGACACTTTACATCTGTTGTCCCAGTGTGAGGACATAGCAATAAACGACTACTACAATGATGTTATATAGTTCTGGGAGGTGTGGAACTCAGAGCTCAAAGGAAACATTAGCATGCACGCATTTAGAAAACAGTTGTTCACATTGTGGCAAGTCATAAGAAGAGTAAACATAAGACATTATTTTGTTTTTAGAGCAGCAATAATATTTGATAAAAGAGAAACGCGGAAAAAGAAAAGGCACGCTGTTAAAAAAAAATTATTGCCATAGTATATGGTAAAAGACACAGAAGACAAAAAAGGACACACATGTAAAAAAGTGCCATTATATTTGATGAAAGAGACATACTGCAACAATGCAAAGACTGTAAAAATGTCACCGGATGGCCTATGTTAACGCTAGCTAGCACGTTAAACAGTAGTTATAAGTTTAGTAAAAGAACTTGAGCAAGACTAGTTGCTAACAAAACATCACTGGTCGAGCTTGACCAATGAAATCGTCTATAGCTATTTTTGACCACCGCGGTCAGAACATAGTTCAGTCACGGTGTTCACAGTGCAGTGAGGTAGATGTGTCCACGAAAACGTTGATTAGTGCGGCCCCGTGTTTTTTAAAGGTTGTGTGATTAACCTCTGGGCAAGGAAATACCTGACCACTGAAAGATTGAATGTTTTCACAAGTTATATTATTCAAGGAGATTGTGTTTTTCCATTTTTGTAGACAGAGTCTACATGGTTTGTATTGAACTCGTTTTTTTTCCTTAATAGAATGTTTATTCTGCTATGTAATTTAGAACGAGACTCCAGGCAAAGCCTATCGACATTTTTAGAGGAGCTCAAGCAGACATGTTATTTATGACGATGTCCTTTTGCAAAGACATCACGATTTATGTAACCAAGCGTTCTGGCCGCTGATAGCCAGGGTATTGAATTGTGTAATGAGCATTGCCTTTTAGTCTACTAATAAACAGTTTTCCATGATAAAGAACTATTACTTCATCATGTATAATGTTTGAGTACGAAAGCGCTAATGGGATACAACTGATCACATGACAACCTGCAGTGAGTAGAGAAAGGACCTGGGTCTTGAACCAACATTCGTTTGGGGTAACCCCACCTCTGGCAGTCGCCAGTTACCACCCATAAGATATATCAGTGTTGCTGTCTATTTGGCATATATGTTTTAAGACATCAACCTGTGTAATTCTTTTGATAGTCTAAGAAAGGGAACTGGTGATTTATGTTAATGACAGGTTTGATTTATGGTTATCTTCCCCTTGTCTTATGTTGACCAGTGGCGGGGAAGGTCTTGAATTGTTGTCACGTCTTAAGTCAATATCCACATGACCATATACGGAGTGGCTTTGCCTCTCGCTGGAGGAAACGCCCTGGTCTTGTGGTTAGTTTCACTCAGGTCTGTGCTTGTTTGCACATGCGCAGGTTTTAGCGCAAAGATCGGGAGACTTCCGTCTTGGCAGTGTACCCTGGGCGTTGTGATCGGACAGAGGTCCGAAGATTTTTCCTTGCCATCTTTTCGGGGATTTGGAAGTTCGTTGTATGACTGAAATGTCATTTTTTTCCCTTTCCCTAGTTAATTCTGTATGCCAGGAATGGCAGTGTTGCGTTTAGTGTTTAATAGGATTCTGAAACAAGGTAATAGAGTCATTTTTGATCTTCTCGTATGCCTAAGTTAGAAAAGTACATTTGATTACCTTAAGGCAACATGTTGAACAGAGCTCACAGCTGATATGTTATATAGAGCCCCATTATTGGTGCTTGATACGGGAACAAAGACCAAGTTGTCTTTTGAACATTAGAAGCCCAGAGAAAGTTATCTACTTGAGTAACCCGCTATACAAGTGGTAGGATTGGCAGGAATGTGTACACGGAAAGATAAAACACTAAGGTTACCTTATATTTGAGGCCCGCTACTTGCGGCCTGATGCTGTCGCCATAGAGGCCCGTTGTTACGGCCTTTTATTCTTCATGAGAAGACGTGCCTGGCATGTGATGCCAGAAGAAGTCACGGCCTTTTGTTAGGCAATTGAAACCGCCTTTCCCTTGAGGTACATTTGCAAACGGGTACCTGACGGGTTCTGTCAGGGTACCAGAACTTCAGTATATGAAAGCAGAACGTAGATTAACAGGCCATTATTGTTGGCACTATATATCTGAGCTGATGCAAAGTGTTAACTACCATTACCAATCATATTACTGTTCATGATTCTTGTGCCATTGACTGTGTCGTCCATACTATCATACGTCGTCGTATAATAAATATTGTGAAACGTCAGCAGTATTACCTACCTTCACTGACTTCTGCATGTGGGTGAGTGGGTTCAGTGTATAGCTGTCCAAGTGCCTAAACGCATTCGTCTACACCCACACTTACCACATCATCCCACATCATATTCCAAGTACTACACGCCTGAAAACATGTATGCTGTTTGTGTGAATGTATTCATTACACCCTGGCAGCGCGTCACGCTGGTGACCTAGATATACACCGCAACATTGGACTGTCCAGGTGATAAAACGACACGCCCACTCTACCAACTTTAACATCACGAACAAACAGACTTTTACAATCGGTAAACCAGTAAACACTACGATCACTAGAAAATTCAATATAAAATAAACTCAGAAGAAATATGCACCACCTTTGACGAAAGGTCTGCATGGTGTGAAGGTTCGGCATATCACCTTGATAGATTGTTATACTGGGACTTATTGCTATTTGATGCAGTAACGGTCACATTTAGTCTAAAAATTTAATGCCTCGTGACCCAGCTCACGTCCTTGTCACTTTGATCATACTTTGTAAACATAATTATTCATGGATCTTCAAAGTACCCTCGAGGCCCCTAGCTCAACAACAAATGCGACCAACAGCAGATGTTACAGCCACATCATCTGTCACAAAATCAACAGTAACAGGGTGGTATACAACCTCAAAATTATCGTTGCCTAATGAATTAGAACCGACAATGCAAGCACTGATGCAGATTACAGAAAATCGCTTCAACAGGTAGATCACTATGCTAAGTTCCATTCAATTAGATCGATTATTACACCCATCTTTCTGGAGATCCTCCGCACTACCATATTATTCACTGATAAGAGTTCTCCATCCATTCATTGACACAGCCACTGATTCCTGACCAAGCACAGCGAATTGCCCTTTTTTATCTTGGACTGGTTTAGTTACAGACTTTTCACGTCCGTCGCATAAAGGCCTTCCCACAGGGATAGTTTGAAGAGCATCCAAGGATCATTGGTTAAAGAGTATGATATATCTAACAGCTAGATTCCGACCGACTGGCCTTTTATCTTCACGGGTTGTTACAGCTTGGTAAAGCCTTTCCCCACAGGAACCGTTTTTAAGGAAGATAAAGACTGTCATAGCTTGGACCTTTAAGAGGAAGATAAAGCCAAGAGCGTCATGAGCCAGTGTGCAAATTTGTTCGGAGACCAGTTGCTTAACCCAGCCGAAGATGCTTTTTTAAGGAGGATTCAATCCCCACGGAAGTATTAGAGAGCGACACTTAGTAGGGCATATTCCATTGATGGTTTGTGGGCATGACAATTTGGGAAAACTCCACCTATTGAGAAAAGGACTCGAAGTCAATCACAGAAACAATCCAAACGGCTGTATACGAAGAGAAGTTTCGTAAAAGATTTCATCAAAGATCGGGGCCCCCCCCAAAAGAAAAAAAAAAGAACCGCAATCAGGACTAACTTCCGCGAACATGGAAGTCGAA